>DWJZ01006729.1:0-12748 GCA_018249125.1 Asbolis capucinus
CATACGCACTCAAGCAGCATGAAGTACTACCTAAGTTACAACAGACCTGTGCTCATTTGCTGGCCATTCCTTTTTTATATACAAGATAAGTTAATGCTTGACATTGATCCCACCTGATGGAAATTGGTGATGATGTCTAAGATATTGGACACACTAACTTAGTAAATACCTATTCACTCGTTTCTTGAAGACTCCCGCATCGTACTTAGGTGGGAACACCTAATTACAATTCTACCACAACTATAATACTACACCCAGCACTCTCCAACATATCTCCAACTCATACTTTCTCTTTATTTGTTTTGTATGTAGGTTAAGAGTTAGCTTTGTCACCGTCGCTAATACAAGTCAAAGAACACAAAATAATAGAAAGGAAACGACACGTGACCTATTGAGCTGTATTTGGACAATGGACTGCACTGCGGAAGACACGGATCCGCCGGCCCATTCTCATTTTACCAAACAATTTCAGTCGCTAAGTTCAGAAGTCGTTCGATTGCCAACCAGAATTTGTTTTTCTCATTTTACTAATTTCAATTTAACAGAACTTCAACTCTGTATGATCGGAATACAGTTCATATTTTGTTGACGAACGACATCAATGGAATTTGGTGTTGTCATGTAAATAACAGCAATTCAACAGAGTTTCAATTCTGTATCGGAACACAGTCGACATTTCTTTGAGAAACGACTTTTGAATCGATGTCATTTAATTATATTGCGATTCAGTCGAACTTAAACTCCATTGCATCGGTATATATTCGTCGATTTTCGGTTGAATGTCGTTGGGGTACAGTTGAAAGCCGATTGCGAATGTGAATACCAAATTGCGTCTCAACGACAAAGTCGCTACGATATCGCTTATTGTTAATCGAGAATTGGCCGGCCGGTATCCGGACTGGGCATCCGGCTGGTCCCGGGAGACTCGGAAACAATGAATATGAATATTTTATTCACAATGCGGAAACAATAGAAATACGTACAATGTCCTTAGGAATATATAAAGATATACGGACAAAGGAATAATTACATAGTATTTATTTGCAGGTATTTTCAATACACGCACGAACAAAATTTATGAGGGTATTTCGAATATAAATAATTTTGTAAGAAAATCTTTTGCTTCTTAATTGTCCTAAAAATTATGTGGTACAATAACGTTTCCCGAGATACCGTGGACACTGTTTGCCTGCTATCTCTGTTAGCTAAAATCGAGAATTTTTGTAAAATAAAAAGATGAACGTCGCAACCAAGTGAAGCTATTCACGAAAAATCGCCATGATAATAATCATGTGGAGAAAATATACCGTGGAACCCGTCCCTAACATCTAAGGTATGGAAATTTAGTTATAACAAAAAATATATTTTTATTATCTAGGTATGAAAATGTAACAAACCAGTTTCGTTGTGTTTAAGATAATGACCGTGTGTGATTCATAAGTACATGAAGGTTATAAAATTTCATTTGTACTTGCAGAACGCGTAACGCTCATAAAACACAGCGATTCGTGTCCATACCAAACGATCGGTCCAGTCAAGAAACAGTGAGTGCGGCTTTATGATAACCTAGTCATTTGGGTCTGTTACGTGTCCTGCAAACAGAAAGCGATGACGAAAGTTTTGCGATTATTCGCTCGTGGATCGCAATTTCGTATTACGTATCAGCGAAAACTGTGCAACACAATAGGTATTGGAGCTAGGTTCATGGCAAAAAGTGGACAAAATTAAGCAGCGAACTTTGAGCAAACGATCATGAATGTAATAGGATGCTTTTTGATACATATTAATAGTGCTACTATTGCTGATCGTTTGCTGCCTGCTCGCTGTTTGCAAATTTAAGCTAATAGGATTTCTAGTTATCTTTAGATACCAATAATTATAACAAATGCCATGTTTAACAGAATAATTAATGCATATTGCAGTATTTTCACTTTACATTGATAGATTTATTACTGACACCCATAATCCCACTGCTGGGATCGAGTTTCCTCTTACAAAGCGGGGCAGGCCCTAGTTCACCATGGTAACCCAGTGCGGATTGGTAGAATTCGACCAACTAGAACTACTAATAGGGGGTTCCCAGGAATGCAGTTACCTGACGATGTTATGATCGAAACATATGAAAATAAATTTGTAATATGCACATAAGCAGGTTTCTATCTCGGGACCAGGGCATTAGTAAACAGACTGAGGCCCGTGGGAAGTTCATGGTTCACTTTTGGTCAAATATATATATGTATAGCCTTGAGAATATGCAGAAAAGTAAAAATGGATGTATGAGAACTTTTTGTGACAAATGTTTTATTAGATTCGTTCATTTTCATCATTTTTTACGTGAAAGACCCACAAACATCCATCCATCCATCGTCACACACTTTCGCATTTATATAACAGGAATAAATAAAATACAAAATGCTCACAGTAGCCAATATCTCGTGCCGTTTCCTGGCCTGCAGCATCGTGATCTTCTGGACATGGTCGAGCGCAGTGTGCCGGAAGCAGGAGCGAGTGGCCAGCAGTAAGTTGACCACTTCCTCCACATCAGTCGGCTTGTGTCGAGACACCTACGGTAGGAAGTATAATGTAATAATACACCAGACAACCTAACTCATAAACGTTTTTGGCGCGTCTTTCGACCTTCTAACCCGTCGTCCAAAAGGTCTGACACGTAAAATTGTCCCGTTCTCCGAATAGTTCCAACAGAAATCATGTGCACTTTAAATCACAGGGCCACAAAAATTTTGGTATCCGGATACGATCATACTAATGATGGTTTCAGATACAGCTCCGGACATAATGAATTCGATTCGATTTAGAGAATCTTCGGATATTTTATCTTCTTCGTCAGTAAATAAAAACTCAACACTCAGCATCTTTCAGTCAGGGGTACGATATGACATTTTGGAATATACAAGCATAAATGGTACTCCGGTTTCAGATACGTTTCCGGATATTAAAAATATGATTCGGATACTTTTCAAATAGTCAGTCAATTTCGGATATAACACCTGAAATTACCTCAATCCATTTAGTAAGTTGCTAATTCCGCTTCAAGAAATTGAATAACTCTATCTTAATGTATCTTCCTAACAGGTTCGTGGAATTTGTAACGTGATTGTTTACAATTCAATCGTAAGTAATATTTTTTATTGCATTCTTTTATACCCGTTGTCAACAATAACAACTAGTATATAACATAGATATAAAATTATTCATGACTAGATCCGGTATTGAAGTAAACAAATTAAATGAGTTTAATAACTAATATGCGTTCTTAAGTTATTACAGCAACCTAACTTAACTTATAATCCTACTTTTAGTACTGTTAAGCTTTTAATATTATCTCGAGGGCTCGCCCCTTACTCAAACTGCCAGTGGCTCCCTGACACCGCCAAAAACCACCGCGGCAAAATGGCAAATCACAAATACGAATTTTCGTAACACCAAAAATGGGGCTACAATCAGCAAACAACAAGATAACAAGAAAATCTTAAATTAACTTTGTGCCATAAAATTTTTGACATGGTGGCGTTAATACGTAAGTACCAATCATTGCTTTGAGTTCCATTCCTTAACAATAACTCCCAAGTTTCTACCAAATATCTTCTATGTACGGAGAGACGGAGAGTGATTGCTTAGAGAAAGAAATAAATAAATTGTATTAATATTAATTCATGATGATTAAACATGGGAAAATCATATTTTATTCAGTATTAATATTTATTTTATTTCGTATTTCCAATTAAAATTGTAAAGAATTTCATGTAGAGACAATAAAAAAAATGGTATTACCTGTGAATTCCTATTTAAAGCTATATCCAGATCATTTGAGATTTTATCAAAGTGATGCTTGCTTTCTTTCACTCCTCTGATGTCGCTGTAAAAAAAATTATACATACATAAATATATCAAGATAAGTTTATGAGCAACAGTATACTTAACTAAATTCCTTTAGATATTAACAATGAATAATCCAACTTATATCATGACCACAAATCATTAAAAGATAATGGCAAAATGTTTTGCAAATTATTGATGAATTTAGAAAACTTTTTATTTTTTTTCTTATTTTTAAACACAGCCAGTGGTCTAGAAGTCAAATGTAGAAATTTATTTAAAGTTATTACATTTGTAGTTTGTTTGTACTGTAATAATAGCCTAATCTGTACTATGAAATCGGCTCTTGCTAACATGGTCAATAAACTTTGGTGTAAACATTATGAGTAAGAATGAACTTTGATGTAAACAATATGTGTTACAATGTTATAAAATCTAAATATAAGGTTCATCCATAGAGATTCTATTTTAGTTATAACTATAAATTCAATATTGCAATGGTATTATAGCAAAGTTAGGTTGTGTGTCAATCCCTGAGCTACCAATTTAAGCAACATTGGGCAGATGGGTGACTGTAGTGGCAAAAATTTAAGCCCTTCCATGCTTCGGAGGGCATGTAAAGCTGACAGTGTCAATTGTCATTGTTAGATCTATCGTTAAACCATCTTCTTTGGGAGGCCTTTGGGAGGCATATAAACCACATACTCCTGGATTCACTACAAATGATAGCAATTCTTGTTGCTAAATTTTGTTCACACAAACATCATTGGTGCCTGGTTACAAAGACTATTTTAAAAATTTTTCATTTTATATGATCAGTATATGAGGTTCTGAGTTAAAAAGATATTTCATATTCTAACTGATAATGTATGAAATCAGAGCTTGCTGTGATGACTCATATTTTGTCGAAACCACAGGGCAGGAAATTGTAATAAACATGTAATTGTGTTCCATATTAAACTTACATTTTAATGAAAGCAGTGAGATTCTTAATGATAGTTCTAGAAGCTTGGTCCAGTAGGATGCTGTGAAACTTGTTCATTTCCTGGAGTGCATGTATCATCCTGTTTAGGGGTGCCATGACTGATGGCTCCTCGGAGAAGTTACCACTCAGGTCCCATAATGCATTTGTAAATGTACTGAAATAAGACACTTCAGTAACTGTAGGTAGTAAATAATTAGTAAAATAGTTAAATAATTACCCAATTTACCCTAATATTATAATTAATGTGAAAGTTTTTAAAAATGGGTGGATGTTTTTTAATCATTGCAAAAACTACTGAAAGGATCCAAATCAAATTTGGCACAGAAATAGAATATTATTTGGGACAACAATTAGACCTATTTTTATCAACACAACATGGGCAAACCACAGATGCTAGGTAATAAATTGTAATTCTAAATTTGAATGTTTTGGCTTAAAGTGAGTAGTAAACTTATACAATTAAACAACAGTTTGAAATTAAAAAGTAAATAAGATTAACACATTTTTAGACGGCCCAATTCTGTCATGTAACTGACTGTGCCTGAAAAGCTAGACTTCCCATGTTTGATTACCAACCACAGCAGGCATTTATGTGAAAGATAAATGTTTTTTCTTGGGCTATGGATGTTATTTCGAATATGTATTTGAATTGTCCAATGTATGTGCGAGGATATATAAATGTTTATTTTATGCTGTCTTATGAATACTCAAAATACATGTTTGCAGATGTTTCAACCAATTGCATGGATCAGAATCAATAGTTGTGAGTACTCAAAACAGCATAATGTGTACACTTATGTTTATTCATTATTATTTCATATATCTTGTACACAGCAATATTAAAATTAATTTGTACATAATATTCCTAAAAATTCATCATACTTGTAGATATCATCAATTTTCAGGAACTTCAAGAACAGTAATGTTATTAAAAAAAAAATATTTAGAAAAAAAGTGATTAAGTACATTGTGCATATTTATTCCAATTCAATTACAGTGTTTATAACAATTTACAATATTACATGCATTATACTACATTACTTGCAGTAGTTACTAATTATATTTTGTCATTATAAATTGTTTTTGAGTACATTATTCTAAAATATCAGAATAACTATTGAGAATTTACTTGACGAAACTCCATTCACCAGAAAGAAAGTTACTTTTTTGCTTTTGTCAAAACTTCATTCAATGCTTTTTGGTTTTTTACTAATTCTTCTGTTAACAAAGCTTAAGTTTTTATTGCATGTTGTCTAGTATCTACACAAAAACACACGAACCTACATACTCACTTCCTTGTTTAAAAAACACTTATTGTACATTTAGTTACAAATAAATCTAAAGTACATAAGATTAAATTGGATACTCCTAATAATAATATGAATATTTCGTGATAATTAATTGATATAAAACTTACCTCCTATGAGTCATGTACGTTTTTCCAGACTCAATCATAATAGAACATGTTTTTAGGACTTTGTCGAGCTTTTGTTCTAAACCATCTATACTTGACTCCTCAGTCTCCAGCTGTTCCCTACAGTAAAATATTAACACCATTAATTTATATCACCACATACACAAAACACATATAAATTTCACTTTCAACAATGAAACTTTCGTTGATTGCTGTAACACATACCGAAATTTCGGAGAATCTCTTAGACATTCATCAAAATCGATAACTGGCTTCATTACTAAGCTAATTGAAGACAATTCACGATAAACTTAAATTCCACAGCTGGAATTATTAATATTTACGATAGTTATTTATGTATCAAACAAAATCTGTTATTTTCTACACAACAACCCGATATCCATTTCGGATTTTCTACAGATTGATTGAATTGAAATGAAAACCTCGAAGTCAATCAAAGTCAGTAAAATGTACAGATTAAAAGAGATATTTTATGGCAGATTGTAAAATAATGTTGCCAACTTAAGAATTGAACTTTAATTCGTTTAAAAATTTAACTCAGTGCTGCCAATCCCCGTCATTTCTGACTGATTTCATCAATCGTTAAAAAGATAATTCTAACTTCGAAAGCGAAGGAAAATGTGGTCAATGCTATTTTGAACAAACGTTCTGGATTAAAAAGAAATGGTAAAAAATATATATAAATCGTATGCATATAATACGATTTAGTTCCTTCCTAGCAGGCAACGTATTAGCAACACCCCAGTTAGGTGTTATTAATGTCCACGGGCGGCAGCGATGACTTACCATCAGCTGACTTGTCTTCTCATTTGTCTGCATATCACATAAAAATACCTATAATCCACCTTCTAGATCCCATAGCAACTGTAACTACAGATCCGGCGAATAAATAGTGATGATGATTTTGATTTGCAGTTTTAAAAATTTGACCATTTAGTTTTGACATGTTTAGACGGAAAAACTAACGCGCTTGAATATTGAAATTAAAAATGGTAGAACTGATTAAAGTATACAATATAAGTAAGTTGTAGATTCGTCGCTCACGATTTTAACTTTCGTCCATGTTACTAAGCTAAATCAACCAATCTAAATCCAAAGTGCATCAAGATGTTACGTTCATTAATAACGATCAGGGGTATAGCGGAACGAATGTGTAAAAGTAGGTACCTACATTGACTGTTACAACACATGACAATGTCAACAAATGAAAAGTATAACGTGAAATTCAAAGATCATTTTTGTCAAAAATCAAAAGATCAAAATTTAAAAGTGAAATAATAAATAATATTTAAAAGTGAAATAATAAATAAGTTAACTTATGGGCAACATATAAATTATTAAAATCAAATAAATATTTATTACTAATATTAATAAAGAAAGATATACACAATGGATAAGAATAATAGAAATAATGATCACATTTTAACAATTATGTTATGTATAACAGCTATTCCACTCTCAATGTCCCTATGGATTATTAATATTCTCTATTCAAAATTTGTTTTAAAAACCGAGGGATTTGATGGTATGTTTTTTTTAATTAATCACATTCTCTTACAGCCAATAATATAATGAATATGCAGTTATGTTAACATTGCTAGTAATTTTGTTTAATGATTTCAGAGCCAGTAGTGATATCTCCGGGTAGATGGCTTGCTTCGTGTTTTATACCTATGCTTATAGCATTTTATGGTTATAAGAAAAAAAGTGTTAATCTCAGTGGGGCCTTACTGGGAACTGTAGTTGCTTTTGTACTTACATTAACTAACTTCTGCTTCCTAGCAGATTTACTTACATTCTTTTTAACTTCTTCTAAAGCAACGAAGTGTAGAGCTCATTTGAAATGCAAGCTTGAAGATGATTTTAAAGAAGGTTTGTTTTTAGGTTTTTTTTTTCATAATATAATAGTGCCTATTCTACGTTAATTTATCTTAGTAATACCAAGAACAATTTATTTTTATTTTAATAATTAGGTTTAAAAATTCAAATTATTTATTTTTGTAAATAAGTTTGCAAAAGTTGGTCAGCATATATATAGGTCCTCATACGTTGTTGGCATCTAAATTTTTTTTTCACAATTTTTTGTCACAGTCCTATTTATTTACAAAATTAATTATGTATAATAGTAAAATTCGAAATATAAAAACCACTTTTTAAGTATACTACCTCTTATGAATATTATTAAGTTACTTTTTTGGCAAATATTAATAGATATATTGTAGAAAATGGTTTTTCCAGGAGGTCAAAGGAACTGGATTCAAGTACTCTGTAATGGAGGTATGGCCACTCAGTTGGCCTTGCTTTACTTGTTGGATGTTGGGTCTCTGGAGAGGCCAATTGACTTTGTGAAGCATTATAGAGCATCTTGGCTGAGTATTGGTGTCCTAGGTAATTGTATATTATATTATAATTAAATAAGATATGTTTACACTGTTAGAAAGTGGTCTGCATAAGCTTTGAAAGAGGTATGTAGGTGTACTTCAGTATGGCTGGTGTCTATAATTGATATGTTTGAAATTGGAACATATTTGTTTTTATTGAAGGGTTGCATTGTACTCTTATATACATGAATAAAAAAATTAACTGAACACTCATACCCGTACACCAAAATTCTCTCTGTTGTTAGTGCCATGGATAATGTGAATATTGTGTATTTGATCTTCTGACTTTCATTAAGTAAGCCTGACGTTCCTATGATGAAATAAATATTTTGACTTTGACTTGACTTTGAACAGCCATAAAGTAAGAAAAAAATTTGAGTCTGTTACATAAATACACCAGTAAAGTCAATATAAACTAGGATATAGTTATTACTATAATGTTAGAAAGAGGTCTGCATAAGTTATGATAGAGGTATACAAATTTTTTTAGAATTGCTGTTGTTAAAGATGATGGATATTTGAATTCAAAATAGAAGCCTTAGGAATTAAAATTATCCTGTTTAGTTTTTTGAACAATTAGTATCACTGGCAGTCATATTCAATTTTAGTAATTTCACCGTTTTTCTAGTTCTTATTGTAAACAGTAAATTGTTTATTCATTAACAACAGTGTTATAAAAATTCTCATAACATAACTGTTATTGTATTGTAATGATGTGAAAATACTAGAAAATATAGGAAGCAAATGGTGGGATTCTTTTTCTACACAAATCTTAATTCTATACTGAAGTATGTTAATATGTCTCAATTTACTTTTTGTATTGAATCTAGAATAATTTTAAACAGGCCTTTGACAGGCCGGTTGGTCTAGTGGTAAGTGAATTTGACTACTATACCAAAGGTCTTGGGTTTGATTCCCACCCAGGTCAAACTTCTATGATGAGCAGGAATGTTCGTTTGTTTCTGGGCGTAAATATCTATAAGTATGTTTTAAAAAATATATATATATGTAAGTTTATCAGTTTTCTGATCTCCATAGTACAAGTGAACATTTGTCGTCTGATTGCCGTGAGTTTTCCTGAGATATTATTATTATTTAATTACAGGTGTTTTCGCATGTTGCAATGGCGATACATGGGCATCTGAACTGGGTACAGTTTTTTGCAACTCTGACCCTTACCTGGTGACATCTTTTAAAAGGGTACCAAAGGGCACAAATGGAGGAATAAGTCTCATTGGAACATTATTAAGTACAGTTGGCGGACTAGTCATAGGCATATCTCATTATTTAACAGTTATATACTTTGCGGAGAGGATGGAGTTGACATATGCTCCACCGCAGTGGCCAATTATTGTCATAGGAGCAGCGGCAGGCTTCTTTGGTAGCCTTATTGATTCTATTATGGGGGCTACGTTGCAATATTCTGGTAAGTAACCCTCTATTTGATAATCTGTGTTCCTTTAGCATTAACACTCATAATGCTAAAGTTGTTGGCTTCAACCCATTGATGGCCCACTACTGAGCACAGGTCTCTTCTTATACTGAGGAGGTCTAGAGCATACTCCTCCATGTTGCTCCAATGCGGATTGGTGTAGGGGTTAGTGGCTAACCCAAGTGTCGAAAGTTTTTATGCCTCCCGAAGACCTCCGACATGGCTTAACGATTGACATCTTAAGGACTACAACCGCACCTACGGCTTCCGTGCCCTCCGAAACACGGAAGCGCTTGCGCTTGTTGCAGCCACCAAATTTTATAATAAATCTCTTCAGATGTTTATAATTAGTAAGCATGTTTATTGACTCATTATTTCAATTTATGAATATTTATCATTTTCATTAAAAGTGACCTTTATAGACTGCTGATAAGGAATGTACTATAAACAATATAGAATTTGTACTGAATGAAATATTTGATTATCTAATTTACAGGTGTGGACAAAAATGGAAAAATTGTATCACATTCTAGTCTTGCAGTAAAACATATAAGTGGAAGGAATATTTTGGACAATCACAGTGTTAATCTTATATCAACAGTAATAATGGGTGTTTTAACACCGACTCTCTGCAAATACTTTTGGGGATCCATGTGACGATAGCATAGTAAAAAATTTCTTTTTATCATAAAATGCAATGTACATTTTTGTATAAATTGAGATGAAAATGTATTCTAATTGTTGTATTAATAATGAAATGTAATTGAAATTTATTATGTTACTTAATTGGATTATTAATTAATAATTTAAAATGTACTAACATTCCTTGGTACTTATTAATTTATGTTAATTTTAACTTGTGTTCTCTAGATTTTAAACTGGTGTGTAGATTTGTGGGTATTAGAATTATTATTAATGTTGGTTTTATGATTTTTGACAGGACCCTTTACATAAGTCTGAAATTACAAGTAATTCTAAGGAATAATAATTATATTTTTTATTTAATATTTCGCTTATTATTGTCTTGAACTATCCTTATTCTTCAAATGACTTCTACTCACCTCAATTACTTAACATTACATAATAAACAACTTTCATTTATGTGTACAGCCTATTATAATTAACTTATGCTAAGAGAAGATCTCTTAAAATTACAGAATTAGACCAAATTCTAAATTACGTTTTCACGCATCAAATAAACATCAAAAACTTGGGGAAAGTGTCTGAGTAACACAGAATGGATGATTAAAACCCAGGGATTTTGAAAAGATGCTTATATTCTTTTATGCTTTCGTTATGAACGCCAAAAAAGCGTTCCCTTTTCTGAGTATTAATAGCTTCATGAAATTATTTTTCTACCTCGTACGTGTAAATGATGAAACGAATTTCCTGCATCGATGTCCCCAACTTCAAGACCTTCAAGCAGCCGGCCCATCGTTTATTCGTTGGCCGGCAACGCATTTTGATGCCCATGGTGTTGCTAATATCCAAGGGTGGTGCGGCGGTGATCACTTCCCATCAGGTGATCCGTCTGTTCGTATGTCTACTTAAGAAATAATTATAAAAAAAAACCATGAACTCCATGAGGCCACTAAGAAAAAAATATAACAATGTATGTAAAAGATTTTTTGTATATGTAAATTTATTAAATCTGTGGTGTAGTCGTTTATTAGGCTTTTACATAAGCTGCGGAATAAACAGTAAATGTCATTGCCACTAAATTCATTGTCAGTGTCAATTCAACACGTCAATGTCCTTGTCATTAAAACTGAAAAAGTTGTATCGAATTAATGTTGAAACTTGAATTTAATTCTTTGTTTACGTACCTACGAGTCGTACAGTTATTCATAAAGAATTAATGAGTCACTTACTTTAAGTATTGAACCTTAAAGAACTATCAGCTTATATATTACAGGAATGCTTTTATTATAAACCAAGAATGTCGTTTCCAGTCGAAGAAACTCCTATTATTAACGAAGATATTGAGAACGATGTAACAAGTAGTCGTCGCGTATTAGTGGAAACCGAGAGAGGTATTGTAACTGCATTTATCTAGAGCTTAGAACTGAATTCAAAACTTAATATCTTCCAATTCCAAAACAGTTGTTAAATTGTGTCCAGCTAAACTTTGTTTGTTGATGTATGTGAGCATGTTTGCAGTTGTAACCACTGCATTTTAACTAAAATAAGGGTTTATTAAACAATATAATGCTTACTATATACTTGTATAATATGTTCTGTTTAATTTCTAACTCAAAAAAGTATTATTTTTTCATTACTAGGAGAAGAGACAACAGGATGGATCAAATGCCGAACAGTACTGGGTATAATGGGTTTCTTGGGGTTTGCGAATGTGTATGCAATGCGTGTAAATCTGTCTGTTGCCATTGTGGCAATGATAAACTCCACAACCCCTTTGCCATCAAATGACTCTACTTTAGATGTCTGTCCAGCCTCACCTGCCAGTAATAATTCTGTACCTGTTGTAAGTATTCTTTTTAATTTTGATAAACATGTCTTACAGTGGAAATGACTGTTAACTGTGGTTTATTGAGGCCAAACTCATTTATCAAACTATACAATCGGCACTTGGCTAGCGTGGTGACCTATGGCCATTCTCGCACATTGGATCTCCTCACATTGACAGTGGAGATCCAAGTCCAAGTATTACAGTTATG
>DWJZ01006730.1:0-12747 GCA_018249125.1 Asbolis capucinus
GTGCAGAGACATTGGTGACTGTGGTTATCCTGAAGTAAGTTTTAAATAAAGAGACCATCTACACAAACCAGCGTATTGCTATCCCGAACCCTCTGCCGTAACAATATGTATGAACATAAAGACGGATAATGTTTGGAACGGCTCGAGCGATTTCGAGTGGGCTTTCAGTGGCGGATAGTTGATGTGATAGGGATTAACTAGGGCAGATATATTTTCGATTTAATTGAAGTGTACCGTTGTATTATGACCATAATTACAAAAAATCATTACAAATTGTAGCCTATATGTCTGTTATTCTGATGTATAACCTACATAACTGTAAAATTCCATCCAAATTCGTCAATTAGTTTTTTCGTGAAAGAGTTACAAACATTCATATATCCATCTATGCTTGCAAACTCTCGGGTTAATAATATTAGTAGGATTAGTTATCATAAAATGTGTGAACTTAACATTATGTTTTTTGTTGAATTCCACGCGGAAAAAGTCGCGGGCACAGCTAGTAGTAACACGAGTATATTGAAATGCTACCAATGACCTCAACATGTGTTAATTAAAGTCAATCATTCCTTCTAATAAAACTTGAACTTTTTATGCGACAGACAAGCAACGGGACCGACACACAACACCAATGAAGTCGCCGTCGCGTTGCCAGCCAAGAAAAAAGCGTTTCTTGCAATCCGCAAGGACCGGGTTGACAAATAAAGAAGGAAAACACGACACCAACAGCCTCCAGATAAACCAACCATGTATCGCTCCTGACGGTCACAGGAGAAGAATGGGAATGACCAAATGTTAAAATGATATACATATAAAGCCTGTCCGCTTGTTTGTGCTGTACGTCCTCACGTAAGCTGCACTTCCATCTTTAACAAAATTCTTTTTTATGGCGTTACAAGGAGACTTCATTTTTACTGACACGTCATTAAACTGGCTACAATATTATAGCCACAAATACGAACATTGACATAGGTCCACATAAAAGGAACATAATTTTTCAGCTTCAATACATGTATAAAATATACCCGCAGTAAACGAGGCAAACTCACGCTTGGCGGATTTTATTACCTACTCGTATGTTGTTACGTTGTGGCGCCCGATGTTCCCTCAGCCCCTAGGGAGCGGTTCGCCACCAGGCACGGTTCATAATAGCGATGATGTTGTCTCCGCAGATAAACCCCGTATTAGACGGCACATCAGATACATGGTTGTACGGGACTGCTACCGACGACTGAGATATTGACTAATACTGATTCTAGTTTACATTATCGTTCCGCTTGTTGTTTTCAAACAATTATTCCTTAAATACAAAATAATATTATGAACTTGGCCTTATACTAGGAGGGAGATTTTTGCAAGAAATACGCGATTTTAAGAGTAAATAAAACAATTTTGTAAATCGCAATTTTAGCGAGTCCATTGTCTATTTGTTAGTCACCCTATCTGGTAAAAGAGAGGTAATTTTGTAGTTGTTTCCGAGGCTTACGAAACAGATCAATATTTTTTGATAATTTACTCCTGATCCATAAGCTACATATGTTTAGTCCGAGGCATCCACGAGATAGGGAAACCTAGTGGCTGGTTTGAACGTGTACGAACCACAAACTCTAGAAGCTGGTTGTGATTATAAAGGGGAGACAGGCTGGATCTGTTAAAGATGAATCAGATAGTTTCTGCTAACTTTAAAGTGAAAACATCGAGATCAGCATGCGTGCTTAGCTCCCCTAGCGGCGCGACACGAATTTATTTGTTTTGTCTATATCTGTCCAGTTGGCACGCGCCGTGCTCGTCACACTTAACAAGGGGATTTCTCTACTATATCTTAGTATCCTTTCACTATACACATGTCATATACATATGTGAAGAACATAAAACGTTCTATAAAACGTCTGTTGCATTCTTCTGCTGGAAATAAGCCTACCTCGAAAGGCACCACACTGACCAGACTTCAATCCTCGAGACGAATACAGCTATTGTCGGTCATAAGTCTCCTGTCAATCAGTCCAGGGGCGTCTAGTTCTAATGAACGAGAATTCCAATCAAATATTACTTTATATGTAGTTACCATCAAGCATCCGGTAAGTGTTTCAGTAGAAGGGATCATAGTCCGAAGTGTTGCGCCGATGCGTTACTACCAAGTTAACCGATAGCGAGCGCTGGCGGGACGATAATAGATGACCGACATTACCAACCAAATGTAGAGCTCTTCCATGCTTCGGAGGGCACGTTATGCACCTCGCACCTCTGTTAGTATTAGGAAATGAAACCTCCTTTCACCAAATAATGGAAACCAACGACGACCTTAAAATTAACATAAAGCGGACGAGGCAGCACTGCTACAAACTGAGCTCGCGGGCGGCGGCTTGCTGACACTAGAGCAGCTCCGCACTCGTCAGCATCACGGAATAGGTGTTCAACTTGCCACGTTCACACACCTATTAAATTAAAAGCTAAAAAATTCTGAAAAAGATGAAACTGTTGGTAAAAAATTCTTGAAAAGTATCTTAGAATCTATCTCTCATATTACAGCATACAAAATAAATAAATATTTTTTTATCGCGATATCTGCCATCTCGCTCATCGGAACCTAACTTAACAAAATGTTATATAATTATTATCATTTGAAGCTAAAAATAGCAACGACCTACTACCTTTTAGCGTTATTTATAAAAAATAATATTCAAGAGAATATTCCGAAGAAACAAAAATGCGGCCACTATTAAACCGTCGGCTTCGAGCGCCGCCACACTTTCATTATACTGTACATCTGTGACGTAGGCCGCTCGCACACCGCTGGACCTGGGGCCAGCATACTGAACACTCGACTCGATCCCACTACTAGGTACAACGGGTCTAGGCCTGCAAGTTGGCCAAGAGCGGATTAGATGACTTCACACGCTTCGAGAACTTCATGGGGATGTTCCTTCATCGAAGCAAGTCACAATTAACTAGTAATACGTATATTGTTTCGAAAATTAGAGGTGACGGACTCGAACCCGAGACATACCGATTAAGAGACCAGCCATGAAACCGTTCGGCTATCACTGCTGTTTCTCGACTCGAGCGTAGAGCAATCCGTGACTGCCCCGCGGCCAAGCTCGGATCTTCTCTCACAGAATTGAGAGTTGAGCTGTAAAAGGTGCTGTATTAACAATTTCGTTCCGTCTTGTACGTTAAAATATGAAATAATCAAATGAATACTCCGGTGTAACAGACTCCAAACTATTTACGAGTGTTGCCCTACATCGGCGAGTGGAAACTCTATGATAAATAATACATATGTACGATATAGCGACCGTTTACATTTTTCCCAAATTGAGATCTACCAATTACGGTAGATGAAGAAGGAAGATGGCGATGGAATGGAAAAGAAGTGAGAAAAGGAGAGAAGGTGTATGGTCTACTGTCGTGTCACGTGATAGGAGCACAGTTGTGAAGACACGAGTAAGCGACCTCTTGTCGCGTACAAGTGGAGCCGACTAGCCGTGTGCAGGCGGCCTGCTGCTCGGGATTCCCTCGGCTCCCCGCAAACACGCTACTCTGAACTCTGTAGCTATATGATAAAACTCACATTTCATTGCTCTTATTTTTATTTATCCCAATAAACTAAAAACAACTTTTCTCCGTTGATATAGAGTTTAAAATTGTTAGCTGATTTTTTTTTTGATTCCCTTATGTTATTACACGTGACATCGGGACCAAGAAAGGTTCCAACACACTATCCAGATGGTGATTGGTTCTCTTAATGGAATAATATACAGAATAGGATTTCGGGCCAACAAATTGCGTAGTCCGTTACTGGTAAAGTACTGAACCGTCTGCACTGTATACCGTGGTGGCTACAGCCTGCAGGGATTGGTTCTCACAGACCATGGCCTGCGCCGCTCATATTATAATACACATAGAAGAACTGAATCTAGCAACGGGACAGTTAAAAATGATGAACAAACGTCATAATTTTATGATTGTACCCAACGATCAGACGGTGGTGTGTGATAACCGCCAAACACCAAAAACAAGAGCCTGTCGCATCATCGACGATTTCGACGCAGATGCTGCCGTGGACAGGGCAAGGTCACGCCAATTATAATAATACTGATAAATGCATCTGCCAGCGTCTCGGTGAGTATCACAATGACTTGCCGTGTGAGGTAACAACCATTAATAATAAAGCAATCAATACACCCATAGGAATATACCATTACTCAAGGACCCTCAGAACCAGCTGAGTAACCAATCCCATCACAGCATATGTACTCGTACAAACAAATAAATAAACATTTGACTCGTGTGCACTGTCCTCAACAGAACCCTGCTCCTCCCTACTGCCCTCCAGATGGCGCTAGCGAATTGTCGCCACTAAACTTGTTTAATTGAATTGAAAGTATCGCCAGCACCGACAGTCCCTGGGAGTCCCTCTCCTGCCGGCCCTCGCGGAGACCGTCCACGCTTGACATTTAATTGACTTTGTAATGAACGTTAGTGTGTTGGGAAAGGCTTACATTTACCAATTTAGAAGGGAACGGGATACGGAGGTGTTAGGAGCTTCGGTCCCGCCTCACTTGATGTCTTTTAGTTGAAAAATAAACGGGAAATATTGCTAACATCGCAATTTATGAGTATTTAAGAGAAATTCCAGCACCGACGGGTCACGATGGGACTTGGAGCCGTATGTGCAGCGGGATTCGTATATTTTCACTAAATTGATAATTGATGCTCCGGGACGTGTAACCACACCAACTTGTGACGCTTGTGACATGCCCCCCCCTAGTGCTACTACTACACCGCACCGTGTCACTGACGACGCATATCGTGTCGTTTTTATCCAGCTGGTGGTATGCGGAGCCATCCAGTTAATACAACCAAACCACAATGAATGTCAATTGCATGACATAGCTCGCGAATAACTCGTAGCTGCGAACAGATGCCGAGGCAGCATACAATTTGTTGATCATAACGAATAAATATTTGACCCGTTTTGATGGTTTGCAAAGAACAGAAGAGGAAAACTTTGCACAGTATTTCTACTGACATATCTAGAATATTAATACTTGAAGCATAAAGTTTATGCTCTATTTAGGAATACGACGCGGACGGAGGAGTATGAAATCACTTGGCTATCTTAATGCTACGGCTCACTTAAAGTTTATATGGAGAAGGAAGAAAAAGAAATATGTTATTTAATAAAGCGTGGGAAATAGATGAGTACGCACCTGGTCCGACGCCGTCGTATTGCAGGTCGTGCAGGTAGAGCGTGCGCGAGTCCACCGCGAACAGCCTGCCGCGCACGCCGTGCTGCAGCTGCGACAGCGCGCCGATCTCCTTGCCGAAGTAGCGCGCCTCGATGCTGCCTGCACACCACAACACACTCACATTAGGTCAAACTCAACTTGCTTTATATAAAATCTGTTACTCATTTATAA
Organism: Asbolis capucinus; assembly: GCA_018249125.1. NCBI lineage: Eukaryota > Metazoa > Arthropoda > Insecta > Lepidoptera > Hesperiidae > Asbolis > Asbolis capucinus. The sequence goes on from DWJZ01006730.1 coordinate 5,424, forward strand.
ATTCGTCGCCACTCCATTATAAAATTAACATCAGAGAGTGAAAAGATCACTTTATCAAAACTATTAGGTGTTATTTTTTTAAATTGTTAATGTTATCTTCAATCAACAGGAATGTTTTAATGAAGCCTGCTTAATTAATTTTCGCACATTAGCACTATCTGCTATCTCGTTCACCTTTAATGTAACAAAAATATGCCGCGGAGATTGACCCTGTGCTAGTCTTCTTCCCTGCGTTGTATAACCAACAGGGAACGGACAGAGTCGTCAATATAATACTATAAACTAGCTTCACTGGCTCTTCGTTATAATACAGCAATATCATAATGGAGCAGTTTTCAACACTATAAAATGGACAAACTCAGTGGCTTGGCCGTATGAACAATAAACAAAATGTAATTCATAACTCCTTCATAATGATCGCAACTTCGGTCTTCTATATTTGTTACATCTTGATACGTAGTTTCATCAACTGCCAATGTCTGTTAAATTAATTATTGAGAGATATGCGCAGCACTAATTGCTTCCAATCCCTTCCTATTAATTACATTAATTTGTCATAAATTATTTAATGTTAAATCAATGTGCAATACAAAGTCGGCGGAGATTATGCAAGTATATTGCAGCAATAATCACAATGCAAACAGGTTTCAAATAACACTGAAGTCGAATAGACACCGGCAATAGGCTGCAAAGGACAGCTGGGCTCCGAGCGCGCTCTGTGTCTCTCTGACTGAGATGCTACGATAGCCATGCTGACCCGGCGCCAGTCGGCAGCCTGTCGCTCGACCCTTCCTCCACGTAACATCCTCAATCTACCGCCAGTCACTCATGTGACTATTTTTTGCAGTATTTTTTGTCCTCGTTACGCACATGTCAGCGGCTAACGTGACGCAACCATCGGAGAAAGTCGCTCTCTCTTCCGGATGGTCGAGATCACTTTATACGCCACTAGTGCCATGTTCCTATTGTCCATGGGAACTTATCGTGACACTCCAGCAGGCGGTTACACATTCTATTGCACGTATCCAAACCAAGAGCAGAGAACAAGACCGTTCCCGTCAGTCTACGGCTAGCGTCGTCTCTGGCTGTTGGAACACTTAAGGCGCAAGTGATACTTGCTCCGTCACCGAATGAAGTGCTCTCAAGCCGAACCTCAGAATGGATCAAGATCCGAAATGAATTTACACTACTTCAGTGCATGAAACCCAATCAAATGACTTCACTGAAATAAAATGAAATTTCATTGTTATAATGTGTGAACCCGATTTAACAATTAATAATGTTATTATTTCTCGTGCAGAAATAAATTATCGTTAGTATAATACTCAATTAAGGAATTAAGTTTCCCACGAAATTCACAAATAATACGTCATAATCTACCTATATGTATGTATATATAAAAATAAATGCAACTTTTCGTTGTAATTTTATAACTCAAAAACGGGCTCACCTATCCAAACCAAACGTTTCGGCTTTGTCCGGACTATTTAGCACATGGTTTATGTGAAGTTTACACAAAATCAGTTGAGTGGTCTTCATTTATGACATTGTTTGTATTTGTCAATGGGGAGTTTACTGCCAAATTGAATCTTTCCTCAGTCCACGCGGACGAAGTCGCGGGCGGAGGCTAGCAATATACATATGTATGTGTAATGGCAATAAAAATAAACAGAATATGTCGTAATAAACTTTCTTCGTCTTGGATCCTATTGCCACAGAACATTTTTAAAGTGTAACAGGTACTCACGATATCATTAATTAAAATGATAGTAACAATTATTGGTAAAATTTATAAACATCGCATAGTTATTTTACATAGTGAATGAGTCGTGTGAAGCGTTACGTGTTGTCATCCGAGAAAGTAATCCGTCAGAATGCAGCGCGGCCTTAAACGTTCGCAGATACGATACTTGGATGGATGGATACTGTGAATGCGACTCTATTACAATATCTTACAGTTTCCTTTCCCGTAACAGACGTTAGAAAACAAGCAGCGTCCAGTCGAGCAGATGATCGAAGGTTAATGAGCTGTTAACTAACCCGTATCGGGATCGTACAGTCTTCCAGGCCAGGAGCTGCCGATACAGACACAGCTCTTGAAAACAGAACATAAAAATATACATCTGTGACACTACTGACTGTCAGGAAAGTTCGTAGCTAAGACAACTTATTGAATGTAAAGAAGCACATACATTTAAATACCATTAAATGAGCTATCTTCGTCGTCACGACCCGAAGTTTGTTTTTGAATAATAAGACAATACGAACCCTGGCGAGTGTCGAACTGGAGAGACTTCGCGAAACTACGGCTTATTTTCGAACGAAGCGAACGAAGAAAGTATTAATGGTTGCGAGATCGCTAACAAGAGTTGAAACACGCGCAGATACCGCACGGCAGTTTCACTCGGTGGTGAACTAAATTACACTAAGAACGTCGTTTGCGAGTTGGTGGGACCGTCCGGAGAGATCGAGATGGCGCGTGCTGGCCACTACCACTTTCGTCGTGTTAACGTCTTGACCACCATTCAAAGTGATCCGAAGCACTGATGGTATACATATTACTTTGTCGACATTAATTTCCCGTTGAAAGGATTCCATTTAACAACTCAGTCTCCGCCTGAGAACGCTGTATCAAGAGTATTCTTTGCCATCGTAATCTCAGGACGACGCAACGTGCCCTGACATAAGCCACTTGCTCAAATCGGTTTATTATTTGAGGCCAGATCTCCGTATAAAATACATTAACTTTAATCCGTGTTCAGAAATAGGTACTCACTGTTTTTGTATTTAATACCAATATTTGGGTCGACTAGATGGACCGTTTTCACGGCAATACTAAGATTGAATATAGTTAAATAGTATATTCTCAAGCAGAGTCAACCTGTATGACGTGTACTGCACGTCTCTAATGATTGTATCTCAGTGAAGTGGTCGAGGCGGGACAGTGTTGTATGAGCGACGAGGGAGGTTGCCAGGTGCTAGCAGTACCCCAGGACATCTATATATATTGCAACCATCTTTTTTAATCTCATTACATTATTTTAGGCCTAGTTCTTCCTTTTACTTGAGACAAGCTCACGTATTACATATACAATTAAAATAAGAACAATCGCGTATAGTTAATGCTACAAGTTTCAATTATCTCCTGTTACTGCAATATGTAGAAAAATTATGATATGTATCTGATATAAAGATATGAACATATATTGTACGGCATCGTGTGGCAGCCGCGGTGGTCGCTAATTGTCGTGAAGATGGTCGTAGATCAGACGGTGTCAGTCGCACGACACATTGCGACACGCGACCGGAGCAGACCCTGAGGAGCTCTGACGTCATCATTACGTCATCCCTATCTCCATGCACTTCATTGTATAACGAAGCAAGCCCGCAGCCTCCCGCACGCCGACGTCGGAACCCTTACATAACACTATAACACTGCGTTCAGATACTGTTCTGTTCCAAGTTGTTATTGAAATATATTTTTGTATATATATTTGGCTTTATATTAGACTACATGTTTTTTTTCGATGTCTTTGTCACTACCCTCTAATACTAACTACAGCGCGAAGGAATCACAAACATCCATTTATCCATCCATCCTCCCAAACTTTCGCATTTATAGAATAAGTTATTATAATGTCGGTTGAATGTGGCACAACAAACGACGAGCCGCTGGCTATAGTGTCGCGAACAGAATGCTCGACGAAAACACGTGTCTCTGCTGGTGGTAGGTGGGAAACGAAATGGTCAGGCTGATACCTGGCCGGGAGGTCTACGATCCTATTAGTATCCTCTATTTTTAGGACTTCATGTAACTATTTTTTATAGAATACGTGTCATAGAAGAAATATGTGCCATAATCTATGACCGTCCCCTTCGCTGAGCCCGGCGCCGATTTACACGGTTGAAGGATCAGAAGGTTTCTGCAAACACTTTAATGGCTCATAAAGCTCCCACTACTTTATATAAAATGTCGTACTGGAGTACAGGTCCGGTACATTATTATAATGACCGTCAAGGACTCTACTAATCCATACTAATATTAAAACTGTAACGGTGTCAACTCTGTACATTAAATATTTTTTGAAAATGTTGATGCAGGCAGACATTGTTTTCGATATAATAAAGTTTTTTTTTTGGAGTATTGCAACTCCGAAACGGTTCCAATGGTTAAATTTAAATGAAATTTAGCATCTTTATGGCTTATGTAAGGACAATGGTTACAGAATATATTTTATCTCAGAAAATTATTTTGTTCCCCTGGAAACAAACAGGTTAAAGTGATTATGACAAATTTGAAACCAACAACTTGGACAAATCTTTCCGGAGCGAAACGAAGGCATTTTCTAGTACATTAAGATAATGCATGAGTGGAGGCTGTGGACCGCTGACGGCTCGATATTTTAATGACTGATAACTGTCAATATAGGGACACCCGAGCCAAGTTGGCCTGATGTGAAAGTCGAGCACTAGCTGCCACGACACGCCTTGTTCGAACAGTATCGTACCGAACATATTACACCCAATAAATCCAGCAGCCTACGAACAGAACGATCTCAGTGTTCGAGCACAATCTCAAGAAGCAGCTCCCCTCGACCAGCCGGAGCCCTATAACAAACGAATACAAAGAAACATTTTGGTGATAGTTCATAAACGAGCTCCACAATGCGGTTTGTTTGGTCGACACTACCAGTAACCGCTTTGGCATCGTTCACATTCATCAACGACGCCGACGCCTCCCCGACAGATGGCGCCGCTGCTCGTCTGAACATTCAGATTTATATATACACAAATGTATTGAGTCAAATCCAATGTACATGTGTGCGAATGTTGTGGTCATCGTATAGTAACGCGGCACACACACGCAGGGAGCAACAGGTTTAGGGCGCAGGCACGCGACCAAACTGACTGTGGAAAGTGATTCTGTGATGCGACCGGAGTGTGTGTGCGTGTGTCATTGACACGTGTGTTGTATTACATTTGAAATGCTCTCCAAATTTATAACTTTTAATTGTTAAGTTACTTAATTAATTACATATGTATCTTCACTACCTGTACGCGCAGCTTCGCTTATTCATATTTTTTTATTACCAATGGACCAAAACAGCCCCATACTAACTTTCACCCCATATGCCAGGTAAGCTCCAGTACTATTCGGGATAAATGTATCTTTCATGTTAATCTACAATATAAGTAATAACTTCGCCAGAGTCATCGAAATATGTTCACAAGTTTACACTTCATGCGTGTTCAGACAAGCAGACAATATTTCCAAAAAAATATTTTCATGCTTTATCTCGATATTAGATTAAAAATTTGAAAAAATATTCAACGTATAAAAAAATTCACATTAAGTTTTATTATAGTATGATGAATGGTTTCTCGATGACATGTCAATTATTGAAATATCTTAAATATATAAATCGTGATATTTGGTTGTTAAACCTACGAACGAATAAAAAAGTCATAAAATCAATATAAAAGACTGCAACGCGCTTGACGAGACCACGCGGTCGCACGGCGCACGGCGCACGGCGCACGGCGCACGGCGCACCGACCTAAAAAATACTGCCGAATTGAGAGAACCTCGTCCTATGGTTCAAGATGATTAAAAAGGAGATGTTTTGTGTTTGTTATATTCTTTACTGTTTTCTCCATTTTGACGATCCTTCGTATTAGAGAGCTAAGTTCAAAGTGAGCGACATCTGACGAGTGAGCGCTTCAGTTGCCCTTCGGAATGAGTCCTTGTATGACTTCCACTACGTCGATATCTGTTATTTCATTAAAGTCATTTCCTGTGTCTGACTCCAGTCGTTGCTCTTTAAATAATGATAAAATAGTCAAACATTATTCACGAAATATAAATGGATACAATCTAATTTTATTACTGTGTCAGTCAACTTTAAAATATGGTCACATTGCGGACTTGCGGTTGAATTTGTTTAAAAATCATAAGATCATTTTATGGTTACGTCATCCGCCAGGTGTTCATATGGAAATAATGAAAGACCGATTACTGTACACCAATATCATGTTAGCAGAGAGGGTCCCTCGCCATTATTGATGTACTCGTTAATAGCAATAGGTGGAGCCCGGCCGAACTCACTTGCTGTACGCTATACTTATTATAGGCTATCCACGTCACACACACACACTGCTGAGCCTGTTGTTGGTCGAGACGAGTGCCAGCGTACAGCGGCACCGACTAGTGCTGAGATACACACATTATCAACTAACAAATAGTAGCCAAGGAGCATTCGACACGTTCATCTCAGCTCCTTGTTCAACAGCCGTGCGTGTGTGTGTGTTAACAAGTGTAGAACAATCTTTGACGGACGACTGTCTGCCCGTAATGCGTTAGAAAGTGGAGGCGAAAGGTTACAATAATTCCACAGCCATTACTGGGGTCAAGTTGTACAGTAAGAGGGTGACGCGGGAGGGCGCGCGGAGGAGAGAGGCTGCTGGACTCCCACCGTAATATACTACAATAACACATAAAGAATTAAACAAACGTTTACACATCTTAATTAGAATGACTGTTGCAAGTCATCTTATGAGAACTTGTTAACCGTCGGCCCTCAGTGATGAACCTCCGTCTTTCATCTGCTGAAGCCACGGGCTGTGACACTCGGTACACTAACACTCGCCGTGAAACTACTGTCTCTGACTTATTGTAAGTCTAAACATTAAGTGAGGGCGCGGAACAACATATGAGTTTATCGAGTACTTTATTGAACAGAACTGTTTAGCAGTACGTAGTGGGGCTGAGTGGTCGCCCGCCGCCGCGCCGCCGGGGTGCGACGCGGGACGTCCCCTTGCCGCCATCCGGCCAGCTCACACATACATATATCTTTATACATTTAAAAGTGGTCGTGTTGCTGTCAGCTTGTGGTAGCGGCAAGAGCACGGCCGCAGCAGGTCCACGATGATATAGCGTCCACTGTACTAAATTATTACATAGAGGTGATTGAATTTACTTAAAACTGGCGAGAACGGCCGATGTTGGCTGCGGAGCGTCTCCGCGCGGCGTCCCCAGGTTGTGTTGCCAGGATCGATTTGGGATGATGACCATATTTTCCGCATTTTTCACCAATTATCATTATATTTTACTTACGTTATACCTACCAATTATCATACCAAAGAGTTTACAAAATACCTTAACAAACTATACACTAGAAGCTTCCAGCAAGCAGGAATGGCTCTATCTACTGGTGAAAACTTCATTCATCAAATTTGTTCAGTAAATTTTGTGTTTATCGCGAACGGACAGACAGACAAACGCACCGACAAGATTTTCTTTTATAATATGTAGTGACAAAACTTC
>DWJZ01006731.1:0-12745 GCA_018249125.1 Asbolis capucinus
GAGCTAAATTTTTACCCTAAAATATGTGAATGTATAAGTGTACATTATGTTGGTGTTCAATAAATAAAATAAAAAAAATAAAAATAAATGTTTATTCAGCAGGTGTAGGCTCTGATGAATTTTTACGCAAGATTTATTCATAAAAACGCTCACAAAATTATTAAAGCCCCTATACAATTATTTAGCAGGTAACTCGAGTTTTACTCGGTCAGAAATAATTAATAATTCAAATAGTAAAACGTTAAGTTAATCCTTGGCGTTGCGTCGGTCAGACGACCGAGAGTGGTAGATCTTGGCGCGGATATCGCACTTCAATCGTGTGGCGGGCGATGACGCGTCGCCGAGCACCCGTTAGCATACCCACTTATACGCCACTCTGCTTCTAAACGTTCCTATTTTAAAATCAACGTTTTTAAAGTTCCGAAGGCAACTAGGAATCGTGTGTAGATACGCCATGTTCGTCCACTCTAGTTGGTTATTCGGAGTTAATCCTAATAATATTATAAATGTGAAAGTTTGTGAAGATAGACGGACGGACTTCAGGCAAAATATAGATATAGTCTAGAATTTTTATCAACGTATCTACCACGCAGGCAAAGCCGCGGGCCGAAACTAGTTATAATTATAATATTGTATGGGATTATAAATTTATCACGCCGGTGAAGTCGACAAAGAAGCTGACAAAATTAAAAAAAATGCATACTTCCTCTACAAATAAACTTACAAGGTACGAAGATTTACTTGGTAGTTATTAACGAGTTAAAGTCATGAACTTACATTTTCCCACATGCCATTCGTAGAACTTAACACATAGACTGAGTTCAAAGTTTTGTACTTAGAGTTGGCGCAGTAACTTGGAAGTAGTTTAAGGTAATTATACAATTTATTTCTCCCTTTTTGGGGTTAATTTAATGTTATATTCGTTGACATTCATAAACTTCTGCTGAAGTTTTGAACTTAGTTTTAATAATGTTTTTCATATTTCTTTCAGCCGCATTGCAACGAAGAATTTAGTATGGATACTGCATAGAATTTATTCACTTAATATTTTTCATATACATATGCCTATGTCGCAAATATCGAGGGAAACCTTCAAACGCGGGCTTCTTCCTTTTTCGATAAAAACAGGTAACCATAACCTAAGCAATTTCTTAGCATTTTAGCTGCTTTGTTTATTCTTACTTGTTGACGAGTTTTACCTTAAAATCGCTTCGAGTATCTATTCTACAAGTTCTTTTCTTAAAAACTCGATTGGTTATAGTTTTTCCTGCCCTTCAGTTTAAGAGCACTTTGTAAACAGCTCACAGCCTTAAACTGTCACACGATATAACTTAAGAAAAAAGTATATTGTCCCAAAACCTATTAAAACGATTTCGGATGTAATAATCGAATAAATTATCAAATTTATAAAACAAATAAATTGCTGCCATGGAGGTGCCTGTGAGGAAAAACTTCAAAATTTATCAAACACCTTAACTTAACGGCAGCTACATGCCGACGAGTATAAAATGTTAATACAATTTTAGCAAAGGGGAGTTCTCCCGCCAGGCGGGGAGTTATGCCTGGGGCCGAGCTCCGACAGTTGTTAGTTGGAACTTCTATATATGCTAACGATACGGAAAATTCCGATAGCGTGATTCAGGTTTTGTCGTGACGCCATCATATGACGTGTGGTGCGATGTCGCCACATAATGAAAATAATAACATTCACAAAAATAGGACGGTAGAGAATAAGCACGCACGCACAGACAACCAGTCAAAATTTCTAAAAATCTGCATTCTATTCTCTACTATAACCCCCAGTAAATGTTTCTTTATGGATGCGTTATTTCATAGATTTGAGGAATGAAATGAATGACATATGTTTTGACATTTGTTTACTGTCAAGTCAAATACCTATTAATAGTGCGATCAGTAATGTTCTTCGAAAGATACTAATGGTAGCGTTATAAGCAGGAATAATTTCACTGTGTTATCCTCACCATAATTTGTATATTTATTTTATACTCCAGTCTGAGTAAAACATAGCCGCACAAAAAATAAAAAAGGAAGAACATAAAATTTCACTATATTGCGTTAACTACAATATGAATTTGACTTATACGTCTGTGCTTTCAACACAGCGCCATCTATTGAATACTCAATTCAGTCAACAGGTATGGACATCTGTTGGAATCGTTTGGAGCTATTAGCTAATTGTGACTATCGGATAATAAACAAATAATTTGCAATAAAATAATATTGCAACTATAACTTGAGATGTAAGCTATACTATCTTTCAAGTTGGATCAAACTGCACACGGTTTGCAAAATTTTATTAAAATCGGTTAAGTGGAAGTCCATCGCAGACAACCACACACGTAACGTTGACACGCAATTTATATATATATTGAGATATATGTATATAGCATAATGACTCAAAAACTTCTTATATTTTACTCGAACAAAATATGTTAGACCCAATGATGCCGGTTTGACTTCAACAACTAAGGACGCACGATGTCGTTCGCCAAAAAAGGAGGGTAGACCCAAAATAATGCATACATTTGTTAATCTAATGTTTATTGCCAGAACTAAAAAAATGTAATTAGAGTTTACCGTAGAACAAGTTCCAATTAAAAAGGTTTTGTGCTCTTGCGAACTTTTTTGTGATAATATATTAAATATGTACATCTGAAAGTTTTTCAATTGCCCGTGAAGATGGCGTTAGTTACCTTAAAACTAATTAGGCACATACTTTATTCCAAAATGCGTAAATTTAATTAAATAGTAGCATATAAATGCTTATTAATAGCATGAATCGTAAATTAAGTAATTTCTTGTAATACGGTACAAACTCCTATGAAGAATAGTCGTCTGATTAAATAGCTCAATATCGTTGTTACGAAACTTCCCTAGATCATAGATGGCAGCACACATAATTTTTTTTTCTTTGGGAATGGGAGAATCTGTAATGGCATCTATGTTATTAAGGGCTCTCGTAATTTAATTTTGTGTTACTGTTGTTCGAAAACAGTGTGTCAAGTGCGCATATGTATTTCGCGAAGTAAAGATGTGCGAAGTGATGTAAGTGTTCTTACAGGATAGCGTGTTCTATCCTTGATTAATTGATAAACTTAAGTCAAAATATTTTATTTTATTATAGGAACATCAAGCTCACTTAATGAAAGTATATACATACATAAGAAGTAAAATAACTAAGTTGTTTTACACTAGGCCACGAAATAGAATTTACTTTATGCAAATACAGATAGGCCGTATTACAAATCTCAAAATATTTTCAAGATTTCTTCAAATATACAGAATTCATTAATTTTTAAAAGACAGGGTCAACTTGAAATTAAACTTGAATTTTTAGCTTTTGAATCATCTAAATCTTTCAAGCCGTCTTCGAGTAGAAGTTGAACGTACAAAAAAATATATAAGTACGCGACAAATTAATAACCTCTTCCTTTTTTGAAGCCAGTTAAAAATTAAACAATTTAATAAGTAATACAACACCAACACTGTTAAACTTCAGCTAAAATGCTTTTGTCTAATTTTCCTCCATTCATTAATTGTTATGGCGGAATGATTACAATATAATACCAATAAAGGTTTCATTCACTCGAAAGGCTTTAGGATCGTTGTACAAGTAGCATTTAATTATTATTATTACAATTTCAAATGGAAAACTTCTATTTATTTGCATTTCAAATAATTTTGACTGTAACCTGATCTTGGTTACCATAAAAATTGGTGTTCTATTGATTATTGTTCTTTTAGGAAAACGTTTGCGGAAACGAAAATATTTGCTTGAATATTTAATTTTCAATTCGTAGCGCTGGCTTAATGTGGTAGATTTATTCTTATGTATTGTATTTTAATATTCACATGTGCGCTTTCCTTCGCCAATAGATGGCTTTTGGCTCCTTATGAATCCGTTGTTTTGTATTTTGCAATAATTTATCAGTCTTATGCTATTTGACGTGCCGTATGAACTCTTTCTATTTGTGAGTGACTACGAAATTTTACATTGCGATTTATATGCCTATAGTCCGCAATGACTCTGCACGATTCTCTACAATGAGTGAGCTAATTTAGACTCTTTGTGCCCTTTTGCTCGCTCAGCCCCTTCTACTAGGCTCTTTTTTAATGGAAGTGCTTGTATGCAGTTTTACTCTGCGAGTTAAACGAAGTTCTTAGCGTACTTGTATCGTTTATGTTGGGAGCCCTGATTCTTCGAGAAAAATACGGCTTTTACTTATAAGACTGAATCCAATTGCCTAATTGGCCTACTTTCTCAGAATCATTCATAGAATGTACTATTCCCGTATTAAAAGACTCCTCAGAAGCCTCATCTACGTATTCATCTGTTGCCGAGACATACTTTTTGATGTGAAATACACCTCTTTAACTACTCCTTGGCTGTAAAACCAAATACGTTTTATTTTGTATGTTTTACATCATCTAATAAAAAATAACTAGATATTCACCGATCGAACCAGTGCTGTCACTAGCGCCTGTGTCAGCATGTCCATGTTTGGCATTTAAGCAATTGAGAGACAATCTATTCGCCACCAGAGGGTAATGAAAAAAGAAAGAGAGGAAGCTATCGGCTAAATGGAAGGTACTGACACTAAAAGACGGGCTATATAGCACTTACAAAGAATTACTCTCACAGGAGCAGGGGACGGAGAAAACAGGAATGTGTGTAGCCAGATGCCGTGTCTTTTTATTTCCATCCGTCAATTCCCATGAGTGATATGGAGAAAGAGTCAAAGTGGTCATGGTTTATGATTCATTAAATTGTTAATAAAAAATATATGGGAGAAACAGAGACATTGCAGAATTATTCCAGATAACTTGATTTATTTACCTTATTAATTCTAATCCTTATATAATGATATGGGACAGTGAAAAAGTTTCGATATCATATAACATGTACTGTTATCAAAACAACAACAAGTAGTAATTGGGAATTGTTTGAGTAGCGTGATGTTTGGGATTTGGAGAAGTACCATTTGTATGTTTAGGGTCGTAGCGTAATTATATATATTGACCAACAACCTAGAGAGATTACAACACTCAAATCCCCCGACGGTGTATTAATATGAAGGCCCCTGAAGCTACAAGGTTAAGACATGAAATATGAGTAAAGTGCGGACTGAGCTAAGCTATATAATTAATGTTAAAGACCTGTTGATCCTAAATATTTCATATTTAAGACAAGTGATTTATCCAAATTAGATTGAAGCAAGTTCAAATTAAAATTATGAATTAACTGTAAAATTCTAAAGAATTGTATTCTTTAAATTAAACCAACATATTTGGAATATTAAGATTACAAAACAATACAAATTATTTATTGGACACAAGAGAAAATAATATTAATATTTAACAAAGGGTATGTAGTCATGATGTACACTGTACATCTTTTTTGTATGTATGGAATGTAACTAGATCACCTGGCGAACTTTTTATTCGAATCCATTGAGATAAAGTTCTCGAAGGTGTGTCTACCAATCCGCACCTTATCAGCGTGGTGAACTATGGCTTGTACCCTTCACGTTGAGAGAGAACACCCGAGCTCAGAAGTGGGACAATTGCAGGTTGCAGGGATGATAATTGAGATACTATCTACCAACCTACTCGTAGTATCTCAATGTTCCATTTCTTCTTTAAGTTTATGTACTTGAACTACTATCGGGGTATGTAACTGGTTTGATAGCTGAAGAATAATTATCACCTAGATTTTAAAGTTATTTTGTAATACTGCACGGAGACAAATTTAACAAATCTAAACTCATGTATGGTCCAGCAACTTTTGCCATATAAATAATGTAACTAATACGTTTTGAAACTTAGTTTTATAAAGTGTATATAGGTATAACATATTTCATAGCAGTTATATTCAGATATTATAGTACCCAGTTATTTTCACTCATGGTGGTCTGAAAGAGATCTCTTCGTTAGTGATAAGGCCGTCAATTGTCCCTCAAGTTCGTCAGCTTTAGTGCTGGTTTATGGTTGTGTACAATAAAGATAAAATGTATTATATTGTACTATATTGCACACTATACGGATCTGTATATCTTTTCGCATGTACGATAGCGACAAAGACACGCAAGCGACGATAACAGTGTTGCAGGTCGCAGCGACAATTTGACGCATGTATGAGAAAAAAACAATGTTTTTCACGGAAGATGCCTTTCTCTTATAAATTTGGGGTCATGGAAGACTAACATTTGTATGATACTTCAAGTAAAAGAATTACATCAACTGACAACTGATTTCATAACCTAAACAGCATCGTGCGATAATCTTTTCAAGATACATTTACGGGTTAATGCGTTCATTTAAGACCGTGCTTTAGACGCAAATTAGTTAAAAACTACAAAAGTTTGATAACTCAATTGGAGGCTTATACAATTACATTTTACTTAGTTAAGCTAAAAATTTAGGGCTCTATCCCTAAGGTATGGCTTTAACCCAAATAAACTCTCTTCTCGTTACTAGGAGTCCTAAAGTGTACTCCACCTCGCTTCTCCATGGCATATTAATGTGGATAACTATTACTTATAGTTTAAAATTACTGAGTTAGGTGCTGAGTCTTCTTTTGGTTAAACCCTTTGCCTGTACCAACATCGCTTTACAATGTGTTATCATATCAGTATCGTCTATAACGAATACCATTTTAGGTGAATATTAAAGTTTTGTAGTATTGTATTCCATCCCGTTTTCAGGAGATAAAGAGGCCTAGTTCTGTATCGAATTAAATTCGAAGTGAATTGTGAATCGAGTAAACAATTAATGTTGATAGAGGATCTTCTTCCTGCTAACAAGAGCGTTCAAACACAAAGATAAGCTTTATATTTTATCATAGTGAGGCAAAATAACTGTTCAGTTTAAAATTGATGAATTTACAATTTGAACTGAATCTAAACTTATTGGACGGCTACCACCGCCGACCCATTTATTACCAACGCGATATATTGATATACAGAACTAGCTTCGAAACTGAACAGAATACGCAAGAACTATAAACAGACTTTACAATGAGAAACAGTTCTAAAGTTTCAGGATTCCCTTCCATTGCAAAAGCGAATACTGAGCCCCATAAAAGCCTGCTGCACCTTGCAAAATCGGTACCAAGGCACAACCAGATTATGCCCTTTTATCATCAAGCGATCATGAGTATTACTAATCTGCTTGAAGTTATTTATATAATTTCTTATGAATGTTCTATTATAGGTATAGGTTCGCTATTGTTGACACATCTATTTCAATTTCAATTAATGAACATTTATCATAAATTAATTAGTTAATCAACGTAATTACAATAGCTATGGGACTTAGAGTATTTTTAAATGGCTTCCTTGAACTGGAATTATGTTGATATTCTGTCTCTGTTTTCAGCATTATGGAGTAAGGCAGTGAGTGAGTTTACTATATTATAATACAATTTGAATTAAAAAAAAATGGATTCAAATATAGAACCAGTAGCTTTATCTCTGATCAACGACAAACGGGGACGCGATAGAGCTTCAATGACAAGCACGTCAGAACAATGTCGTTTGAAGAAGCTTTGAATTGTCGTCGTTTCACGCTACGTGTACATTGTACAAACGATGTTCAAAGTAACATCATTGTCTAATAGGTAATGTTTATTAGTATCTTCAGTTTGTTGATTTAAGGTATTTACCTGAAATGAATTGCCAGCTAATACAAAGAAAAGCAAAATATTTTGTTTTATAGACATATTTACTCTAGTAATACTACGTTTATTGTATAACCACATATGTATATTATATATTAATTTATAATTATTATATCAATTTTATGGAAAATTACGAGTATATTATTTCATAAATAAGTTATTTCTAAAAAAAGGATAATTTTTAAATTGTCATGTTTCTTAAATGTTATGTAAATCTATGTACGTCTGTCTATTTGTTGTGCTTTTCCGCCTTAAATACTGAACCCTATTTTGATAAATTTAATACAGGGGTAGACTTAAATTTGAGAAATAATACAGGGCTACTTCCAGCGTCCGGCGACTTGTTCCGATTACAACCGATCGTAAAAGTTAACAGCGGGCGCCGTCGGTAGGAGGATGGGTGACCACTAGTGGCAAAAAATTCTTGACCCCTTCCGTGCTTCGAAGAGCAAGTAAAGCCGTAGATCCCATTTGTTGTCGTAAGATACCAATCGTTAAGCCATGTCGAAGGCCTACGGGCGGCATAAAAAACTTCTGACACTTGAGTCGTCCACTAATCGCTTCACCAATCCGCATTGGAGTAGCGTGGTGGAGTATGCTCTAGGTCTCCTCAGTATGATGACAGACCCGTGCTCAGTAGTGGACCATAGATGGGTTGAAACCACAGGACTACTTAGAATCGCTAAAATAGCTTGAAGGGGTTGAAATATAGGTAAAAAGATAGTACTTATGGTAGATCGACATTATCATAGATATAAACATAAAAATGTGTATGTACTTCATAAGAAAAATAATATTTGTTCTAGAGTTTTTGAAATTTCGGGCACTGGCTGTGAAACAGAAGATGAAAACTGATCCGCGCGGACTTAGCCGCGGGTAAAAGCTAGTCTAATATTAATACAGATTTGGCCCAGTAACAGTTACGAATAAACATACCTGCAAATCAACAACACTATTCACTTTAATTTGCTACACCTTGGGAATTGGATGACTCCTAAAAGATGACCCGATGATAGTTAAAAACTTCCAATTTTTAAATATTGAGTGGTACAAATTCCATAGCAGTAATACCGAGACTTACTTCAATAGAACAAACAAATACGATGCCAATAGATTCAACCAAGTTCCAACCATCTTTTCTGAAGTACAATTTAATTTACGTTATTTATTTACAATATTTCTAGTCCCAAATAGTAATACAACCCGAATCACATGTAAGAAAATTCCGCAATTCTATTCTCGGAATGGGAACTAAAATAGAATGTCTAAAATAGTAGCGATATTCGACTCCACGCTATTTTTCGCTACGAGATCTCGCTACGTAAAAATAGTAATACGAGTATGTACCGTATTGATTTCATCGACGGTAGGTTTTGTCACAGGAAAGCGAGGAAGATAAAGAAGTGATGAATAATAAAGGCTTATTCAGAGAAGGTAGACATCGGTGTGTGTGAGGCAAATATAGAGTGTGCATGTGTGCGGGTGTGAATGAGCGAGGGTCAGACGACGGAGACGACCGGGCAGCAGTGGGGAGCGGTATCGACGCGAGCGCCACGCCTGCGCCGAACAACTCACCTGTTGCCGCGAGGCCGTGGAAAGATACTCTTTCAAATTAAGGCCGACACCTGATATCAAATAAAAGTAAAGTTTTTGATCCTAGGCTAGAGAAGATTTCTTCACCTTCGGCTAGATTTATCCACGGCTTTGGAATTTTAAGTCACCTAAATAAAAGTTTCAGTAGATAGGCAATACGTTTATTCACTTTGAATAAATATAAAACACCTGCAGTATTTTTGGTGCTGGTACATAACACATATATGATTTCTACAATATGTGTTAAACACACTTGCGTATTATTAACAAAAACGAAAGCTGTAAATAATGAACTATTCAACATAAATTTGCTAAAATTGTGGTCCTTTTAATATTTCCAGTATTGATATTTAAAACTGGAAACTGCGCTTCGGAAAAACCAGTTACAAAGAAGAAAGAACCAAAAAAAGTAGTTACTGTGACATAACGTATAATTTCATCTAAATTATTTCAGAGGTTTCGGAGTTGCCATACTAATTTTAACTTGTTATCCCGCAGGAACAAAGCCGTTTCCTGTGATGAAAAGTATTGTATAACCATTCTTTCTATATAAGCTACAAACCATCAAAATTTCATCTAAATTGTTCCAGGGGTGTTAAAGGTCCCATAATAAATTTAACCTGTTCTCCTGCTCGAACAATGGCATTTCATGGGATAAAACCTATCTTATAACTATTCTCGAGTTCGAGACTATAATTATGCTAAGTTTTATCTAAATTTATCCAGTGGTTTTTATGTGCAGATCGAAGAGACAATACGTTTCTATATCGATAAAATTTTCATAAAATATTTATTGTACAGAATTTACCCCATTGCAGTTTTATTATTAGTATAAATAAGATATTTATTTACTGATGCACTTTGATCTCAACATTGTTGAATACATTTATAGTGTGAATTGCGATGGTCCCTACAATGTTATAGTAGGTGCCTAGATAATTCAGAAGGGAGAATATGCAACTCTCAAGTCACATCCTCTTTTCAGTATACGACGTGGAGAAGAAAAAACTGCGAAACAAAGATTTTTTTTTAAATCCGCACCACTTTAACGTTGTCGATTTGACGTAGAAGAGTGTTATCGATTTGTATCGTAATAATATCGATTTGTAACCAGTGTTAACTCCCAACTAAAAAACGAAGGGAGGCATTGAGGAATAGGATGACAAATTTTCTAATACGGTACAGAAGTATCTTGGCATTCATTATTTATAAGAAATTTTACAACTACCGTGGGCGAATTTCGTCCATGCTATTACTTAATAAATCCGTAAACGTACTGACAATCGACGCATGAGTATAAAGTTGTGTATATTACACCGCACTATTATATTACACTTACAATAGGACACTTACATATAAGAGAGTACTTATAAATTTATTAGGTACTATTATTCTTCCTTCGTATTGCTTATTTATTGATCTTAATATACATATGTTGTTCGTTAGAAATTCCCTTTGATTACTGAATTGATATTGGATAGCTTTAAAACAAACAGTTTGTAAATTTTTAATTTAATTTAAATTAAATTCGAATCTAATATTTGGAGATAAGAACCAACCAATTCAAGTTGGTGGGTTGGGTACTCGTCGTTCTACTGTAGATGTGGTTCTTCTTCTCATTTTTTCCTTTCTCTGCTATAACTTACGGTTAGGTTATTAGCAAAATGTTAAATTTGGATAAAGTAATGTATTGGTTACTGGCTAGTATATTAAGAGCTGGCTATAAAGTCGGTAGTATTTTAAAATCTGGAGGTTTTCTGATGAACGTTTTCGATGGAAAATATTCGCGTTAAATAAGTCCATTCGAAAACATTGAAGAGCTGGAATTGAGTTGGTCTTTGCTTCTTTCCTTGATCAGTTAACGGACAACGCCGAAAAAGCTGGACTGGGAGCATCTTCTGATAAGAAAATCAAATTACTGGTAGTATAACCTCCGTTGCGGAACTCATTTTTAAATTTGTAGCAGTTAGTAGTAGTAAAAACTTGTATGCCGCATTTTGAAAGTCCAAAATTTCCACAAAAGTAACGGTTACATTTTTTTAAATACTTATTTAGATTTAGGAGAAAGATCGAATTCAAAGTAATTGCACCCAATGTTAGAGCTCTCACTTGATGTAACTGCACAGCAATCACTGAGGTTAACTCAGGTTGTGCAGCACACCCGGCAGTATGTGGATCGTATAATTAAGTTGGTTAACGCAGAACGATGTTTGGAAGCTAATGCGGTTGCACTTTAACGTGACCGTACCTTAATTCGGACCGTACCGAATTTCGGGAATTCTAAGATATAAGAAAATCGTCCAAGTTCCTACTTTTCCTAGTGGATTTGAAATTGATTCGGTAAAGAAAACGAATAACGGAAATTTAATTTTAATTAAAATGGAGAATAATATGGGTGCTTCTAGAATTGCGCATGTTGAATACTAGTCAAATAGGTTTCTTTAGTTAATGCGCTTTACCATCTACGACTACATCGCCGCTTACTACAAGGTGGGATTGTAGTCAGACATTAACTAATATGTAAAAAAAAGTCTCGGCGCAGAGTCCTAATGCTGCAGCACAGAGTTGTAGGCTTGTAACTGTAGTTTGTGTCTTACTGTTTAATGTATGTCTTTTATGTTTATTGTTAATGTGTTGTGTGGTATTTATTTTGTTTTTGTATCGTGTTTTCGTTTTTAATCTTTGTATTGTATTTTGTTCTAAGTTTGGATGTAATTTTTACCGTGGCTAGACCACGAACAAATGCTTTCTTTCTTTCTTTACTACAAAAGTTATTGTGCTTTCTAAAAATAAGCGTTTACTGTAATAAATTGGTAAGAAAACAAAAATTTTTAGGCATTAGTCAAATGTTGATATACAGCGAGCTTAAGATGTAATTGCTTTTCCACGAAAATTCTTGACATGAGTTCTCTATACTCTATTTTTTTCTGAACCCATAGTTAATTTAGAGTGATAATATTAATATTAGATTCCTAATTGATTAAAATCATTATTCTTACTTAGTTTTTAGCCCAGTGCGGGCAGACATAAACGAGGTAAGTATTTTAATATAATTACTATTATATTATTATACCGGTAATTTTAACGATATGTATATATGTAGTTAACGATAATGTTGATCTATCTTGTATGGACCGTAATGTCGGCTGCAATAAATACTAGAAACTGCCCTCGCTTCGCTTCATAGAACCAGTTACAAGAAAAAAGTAGTTATTTTGATATACCTGTAATAGTTACACAAATTGTATCGCGGACTTATTTGAAGATATTGATGTCCTTTATAAAAGTATAGTATTTTAGTTTGCTTTATTGTTAATATTACCGCACCATACCTATAAAAATTCTTGTATCAACTAAGGGTTTTCATGGTATTTTTTCACACGTTGGGTTACATTATCGTAGTTTTCACACTGACCTCTAACTTTTTTGAAAATATTTTATAGCGAATGATCG
>DWJZ01006732.1:0-12745 GCA_018249125.1 Asbolis capucinus
GTGTAAGAACTATTTCTTACATACGCTTATTTACAAGGATATTTTCGGGTTATACACGTCTATTTAGAAGAACTAGAGATCTTTTCTGCTGTTAAAATTCAATCGTAATTCAATTTATAAATAGTCATTGACATTACTGAAGTTGTCAAATGTCAGTATGTGTCAAATGCATGGTAGAGTGGGTAATGTTTTTTTTGTTATCTAATGTACCAACCTATTTCTTGTACATTTTATATAAAATAATAGCTTTCTGCACTCCTTCTCCGTGGAAACTTTAACTGTGAAAAATTTCATAGTAATTTTGAAAGGGGTACAGATTTTCTTCATGTGGTTTTCGAAGGTTTCGGAGTGGAGTTTCTTCATGTGGTTTCGGTAGACTATGGCTTGTACCCCTTACAGTGTGAGAGGAGACCCGAGCCCAACAGTGGGACAGATATGAATGAATTAATAAATTAACAGCGGTTATCAAATCGTAGTGAACCGTGTTCTTGAATTAACTAACACAGTTTATATTAATCGCTTTGCAAGTAGAATTAACCTTGAGATTGGGAGATAAACTTCTGCCTTCTGTGATACAAGGCGCAGTAAATATTTTCTTGTTCTTGAGATATAGGATAGGTATTCATAAGTTCTGTATATCTATACTAGCTGTGCATCAAGGTTTCAAGTCAATGGTCAAGGCAAACATGCTAAGATTTTTAAAAAAGAATATTGTTTCCTGTAATTTTATAACATATATTATCTATAAAAGCCTCGGTAAGTGAACTATCCAATACGAAAAAGATTTTTTCATTTTGAACTTGAGACTAGCGCGTTCAAACTCTTCAGCTTGTTACGTTATGTTATACGTCATAATGTTACGTTATGGAGGTAGTAGAATTATCGCCTGCTAGTTAACGATCATGCCAGCATAGCTAGAGGTGCTGGTTTCGTTTCCGAACGGGGCACTTATATGACAGGTAAATACTTGTTCTCGGGTCATAGGTGTTTTTGATGGGTTATTTGAGTTGTCCGAACACAACGAGTGTGCAAAACATTTTTTTGTAACAGATGTTATCATTTTCAATCAATACAAGTTATAAATGTGTATTATGGCTGTCTGTACAAAGAAGATATTTGGGAGAAATGGAAAGAAAAGGGGAAGCCTTAGTAACGAATAGAACGATTTTTTTTTAATCATTGTGTCGTTATTTATCTGTTTGTCTTAATCTCAGAATGTGCTGATCCGGTTGGAATGCGATTTTTAATATTTAATGTTTCTGTGCTTGGATTAATGTTAGTCTTTTTTTTTATTAAATTAGTTCAAAAAATAAGAAAAATAAGAATCCCGTCACTGGACCTTAGCGAAGCGATACGAGGGCAATCATATGTAAAGGAGTTCCTTTGATGTTTGCATGATACGCGGTATACTAGAGTGTATAGTCTAGACCACGGATCGGCAACCTTTTTTTACGAGGGCCATAAATGTCATAAAGACATTGTGGTGCGGGCCGCGTCGGGAGTATCAAAAGAAGTGCCAAATTGCGTCGTGTAAACGGGACCAGTGTGGACCGCACAGCAATTGGATACAGGCCGCATGCGGCTCGCGGGTTGCCGATCCCTGATCTAAACGAAAACAGCTGATTATTGCTTGTTTAGAATGAGAGCGGAGATAAATAGTCATTCTGTATTTTCGCGGTCGCACTTCACTGATTGCATGTAGTGGCTGAGGAAGGTCACAAAATGTGACATAATAACCTTATAATTTGCCACGTTTTTATGTCCCGCGGTTCAGTTTTATAAGGGTCATTGAAGGTGATAAAATGTTTATAGCTTCGGTATTGTCTGCTACTGTTTTATTGGGCTCCACAGAAAACTAGCAAGTATATTCTTGTCGTTAATGTAACGCAAGTTAGAAGTTATGTTTTTAGTTTCATTTTTAAGTAAGGTATGTTTTGCAACAGGGTCATGCATGTGATGCAACTGAGGGGGTCCAGTGCAATCTCCACCACGTTGCTCCAATGCATGTTGATCAGAGAGAGCCATGTGAAATGTTTGAAGCTTCTTTGCCACTGAAGACTTCCTACATGGCAAAATGATTGATATACATATAACGGTAATAACCAGGACTGACGGCTTTACTTATCGTCCGAAGGAAGTGCTCAAGTAATTTTGCCACTACCGATCCTCATCCCTCCTACCGACTACGCCCGCTGTTGCTTAACTTGGCTTACCACTTAGAATCAACGCAAGACCGGGCTACACAAGTAGTATCAAAACCGCTTCAGTACAATTTATCATGAAAGGTTATATTGCCAACATATTTTTGAAGTACCGTTTTAATTTGCGTCGTTTAAAATTCCCAGTTTGAGAAGATTTTTGAGACTGAAGACTCTTTGACCTAAAATGCTGACCTATTAAGTACGGGTTAACGGCTATCGAGGACCTGTCGACGTGTACCGATATGTAGTTACGTCTATATTTAATACTATTCTTTAGAGTTTACTAATGACGTAACGGTTCATGTTATTAAACTTCGGTGAATGGTCTGATTTTGGCTTAAAATTATTCAGCAGAAGTCCTCATGCTGAGACCAAGGCTCGGAATTTTTTATGCCGCCCGTAGTCCTTTGAACTGGCTTAGCAATTGCTAGCTAATCAACAAAGGTCGACCGTCTTTGAAGCACGGAAGAGTCCATAAAAAATTCACCCATTCTCCTACAGATCGCACCTGCTGTTCCTTAACTTTGTCGAATGCTTACAATCGAAAAGCCGCTATGTGCTATGATATGCGGCTACGGGTTTCGATCTTAGAGGTAGGAAGTAATAAGGTTATAAATCTAATCCTTGCATGTATTAAAGTAAACGGTCAAGGTACTCGGGTGATGAAGAAGGTGATTAGTTTAGAAAGCGGTCCCGCTAGTGAAGTGCAGGTGTGTCCTTTTTGCGTTTTATTTGCATCTATTTTTAACTAATTGCATGCCACACTGAAGGGCTTGGCAAAACAGTTTATATTTGCATGTGTTTTAAGGATGTTGGCGTTTTGGTATATTATTTTACGCTTTTTGTCATTAATGTTTACAACAATCCTGAATGATAGTAAGTGGCGGTGACGTCAAGGATGTTGGGTGGTATAATACATTACCTAAACGACTGTGCCCTTTTCTCTCGAGAAAGATTTACTCAAATTACTGTAAATTTTTCTCTAAAAGAGGATTTTACGAGTTACACGTAATTCTTTCTTTAGGGTGAATATTAAAGTAAGAATGTTTTTCCGTTAAATAAGAAAATAAATAAATATCTCTGGACAACTCACATAAGGCTATCTGAGCACAATTCTAGCGTTAGCTTGTACTATGGTGATCAGACAACTGCTAGTAATGAAATAAAGTATCGGTCCTTGGTAAAGATGTATAGTAAACGAAATTGAGGGTCAGGTCAATAAGTGATTGACTTGACTCCCAATTTCATCTGATCCAAAAGACAAAATTTTAAAAGCCAAAATTATAAAAATATTAATAAAAAACCCAAGCTTTAATATAGAACCCTAACATGAAAATTTACACAACATTTTATAACTGTATTGTTAACCGTAGATGAGTTCCCTGAAGCCAATCCTAAGCATAGCAGTAGATGATACTTATTATAAAAAAGCATCGTCATCGGAACTGAAGCAGTATGCAAAATTTCAGCTCCTCAGTGTAAGTGGAAGTGGGTCTAATTAAGCTTGCAAGATTTTACCCGAACACTTAACACATAAATATACTAACATATACTGCAAGTTAAGTAAAACCTTGTAAAAAGATGTTTATACACTCTTATCTCTGGTACCCTAGTCTACCGAATTGTATGTAACGTGGGTAGCACGGAAAAATACAAATATTACGATAGAGTAATATGACCCGAGAATAATAATGTATCTGCCATATAAGTATCAGCCCTGGGAATCGAACCCAGTTACTCTTTCTTTGCAGGTAGATGCAATGGGTTAGTTATTTACGTTTTGATATACGTAGCTCATGTGACGTCATAAATTTGTTTTCTTTTCTGAAATCATGACTGGGCATTACTATCCTTTCCAGTTTAGGAGTCGTACGTACTACTAGGTAAATAATAAAATTATTCACTGACTAAATGTAACTCTACAAGGACAATAATTTTAATTATTGTTTCTATTTATATATTGTTGTATTGGTTCCAGTTGATGATTAATTAATAGGTTGGACGATGATTCGCAAACTCAGACTGCTGTGATAGGAAATGTGTGTGATCGAAATTTATGAAATGTGTTAGATAGAATTTAATGAATTATATATTTATTTTTAAAATTGTTTAAATAGTAAAAAGTGTATTTTAGAAATTTAATATTAAACATTAAATATTTGTAATCTTTTAAAGATACATATATTTGAAATTAATTATTAAACATTAAACACTTTTATTTTAAGTGTATTTTTGAATTTAAGTACTAAACATTAAAAATTAAAATCAGCACTTAGCCAGCGTGGTGGATTATGGCCTTAAACTTCTCATTCAGAGAAGATAGCCGTCCTCAATAGAGGGCCGTGATGGGTTGAGATGATGAAATACTTAAACATCATTATTAATGAGGGGGTAAGTCCCCCTAGACTATCTCTTGTCGAAAAAAAACCGCCATATTTTTTTACACCAAATAACTACATCCAATATTTGAAACTGACATTGATTGCAACAGGCATGCATTATGCAATTAGTCGTGTGGCGTGAACATTATCAGAAATGTGAGATGTCTGAAGGGGCATGGGTGGTTATGACATTTTCGATGAATGAAAACATTGCAAAATTAAAATTTTGTTTTTGATTACTCAGAGTTTCAGTATTTTGTGTGTGAACGTGGCGGAAATTTTAATAAAAACATCGTGTCTTCATCGGTAACCTTGTTGGTGGAGGTATAAAAAGATTACGCTATTCATCAATAGATGTCGGTACTGACAACAAAACTTATTTTTCTATGATGATGCTGTTTAATAATATACTGGAAATGTATCATTTAAGCTTTCACGTTTCAAATGCTAATCATTAATTATAAGGTAATGACGTCTTCAAAGCCGTACATGGTGTCACAAGGGTGCTTCGAAAGTGCTAATGGTTTGGATGTTAGCCAATAATACTATCGCAGACTATAGTGGCACGTGGTCCTTGCTTGATAAATTATACGTGCCATGACACCATTGTGTTTGAGAGCCGGATCCGTAAACGCTATTTATATCAAAGTACTTACGCTATCCGCTCACAGATGTCACTGCTTGTACTATGAGAGAAAAATACATTGTTGTTTTAGCTTTTTTAAGTTAGGAAATTGATGGTTTTTGATAGGGCAGAAGGCCCCGACTTCAATAATTTTTTAATGGAGTAATTTTTCATAAAACGCATGCATAAAAAAGGAAATTTTAGAGATGTGCGTAAATGAGATAAAACTTATTTATTAATTGAATATTAACCGTCCTACAATTAAGAAAATACACACAGATCACGTATTGTCCATTACATTATTTTGTATATTTAATATCATATTTTTTTCTATTTAAAAAGATAACATTGAACATCGAAGCAGATTTACACACATTAATTAAAAATATTGTACAAAAATATAAATAATCTACACTGCGTACAAAGGAATTGGAAATATAGGAAATGCGAAAGGAACTAAGTTTTCTAGTGGGCCATCTAGTGAAGTTCACGAAAACAATTTGTTTAATATTCAAGCACTTTGAACTGACTAGTTTGAGGTACTGTACCCTAGATGTCGCTGCTAGTCTCAATCTTTCAACAGTTATCAAAGTACTACGCTTACCACTTATTTTTAGGGTGACTTCACCTTTTTTTATGTGAGCTAAGACAATTGCCATGGTATTATAATATCATCATATAAGTGTTGTTTATAACTTAGACTAACTTGGGTGGTACCTAAATCGAACTACCTTGGTGGAAGCATACTATATCACTCATGACTTAAAGACACCCAACGTTTTATCAGAACCATCATCACAATCTAACTCGTATAACAGCACAGAGCCTCGACCTTTTATCAGCCGACTGATCCAATCTTATCGTGGTCAGGTGCGGTCGAACAATCGTAACAATTGCCAAAGGAAATTAACTTCTATTACATTCACATAAGGTTCTAGATTTGAGGTATTCAGTGAGGTAATATTTGTTGACTCGGACCAAATTGGTCTTTATGGAGTAGTTAATAAGGTCCGAGTTGCGTGTCACGCGTCGGCCGTGACACTGAATCAAATGACGGAAGCCAATGCGAATAACAAATCACGGTTGACTGCGTGCAATTTATTTGCGACGTTGCGACTTTCTGGTCGCGATTAATCTACTTTTAGGAATTAATGATCCTGCTGGCTATGACCAAGTAACACTACGAGGTTTTTAATAGTGTAACGTATATAATTTTTGCGTTAACTAGGTACATGATTTGCAGTTAGTATTCGTATGTTTTTTGTTATTATATCCGAAAACCTATTTATATTTTATGACTAACATATCTGCCAAACTGTGCAACAGTTTGATTCTCATAGTTCAATATTATCCTAATATTTAGAAAACGAAAGTTTGTGAGGATAAATGAATGAATGTATGGATTTTTGTTACTCCCTCACGCCAAAACTAGTGAACGAATAAAGAAATGCCTTCAAACACATACACACCCAATAAGATGTTTTATCAGTGACATCAATTACACAAATATCACTCATGCCTCGACATAAACGATTATAAGATTAAACATATCCTGAGTATACATTTATGTTTAAAATGTCCAGTGTCCGTGACGACGTTCGAAAACATAAATACTTGCCTCGGCCGAGAAACAAATCCGAGATTCCTTTTTCATTCGCATGAACACTACTAAGCTATTAGCAGTGCTAATATACTTGAGTGTGTCAGTAAGTGTATTGCTGTCATTATAAATTCCATATTGATCTCATTTTATTCATTTAGTTGATAATTTAGCTGTTCACATCAACTCGTTCCTGCTAACATCGAATTTTAATTGCAATCGGCGAGTTTATTGCGTAGTCCTTTTTACACGTCAACTTTAAACACCTCTTTTTCATTCCGTGTTGTATACAATCCAGCTACCTTTTCTTTGGTCTTCCACGTATACTATTTTTAGCTGCCCTATAAGTTAAAAATATACCAGTTTTCTGGGAATTATTGCACAAAAAACTTGTCAGAACATATTTTTTGACGTATGAGAAGATTATGATGAGAAGGTACTTCTTAGGAATAAAATATAATGTAAATTATGCTTGATATCATAGAAATATATAAATTTAGAATAGCGATCGCGTATAAACTATTGAGTCCCTAAAGGAATCGTTTTTAATATCTATTTTCTCGAAATCCGGTGTAAAACTTGATGTAATTCTCACAAACATATTGCTTTTTAATATCGTGGCACGTTAAATTGTATCATTAAATCTCAAGAGAATTATAATGCTTTTGTCACGGGAGTGTTTGAGACAATTTATATCGATAATTTTGTTAAATTATCATTAGAAATACTAATACTTTTCCTCATATTCGTAACCTTTCGGGGGCTATTTCTATATAATCCAAAAAGTTTTAAATTTTATATATTTTCATAAACTTTATGAAGGTAGACAGCTTTTGATTTAGGTATTAGATTTTATTAAGGCCTTTATCACTTTTCACTTTATCAAAATTTGTATTACCTTGTAATAGGTAATACAAATTACCTATTACAAGGTAATACAAATTACCTATACAATAGGTAATACAAATTACCTATTACAAGGTAATACAAATTTTTATCAATCGTATTGTCGGAGTACGGAGTGGGTAGTGTAAACGTTGCCTTAGTAAATCGACCATTGATAATTGCATATACCTGCGACTCCCTGCATGAAATTGTTATGTGTAACTTGTATATAGCATAAGTACCTATCTACATATATTTTTTGCGTCGTATTCAATTACATATATACGTCTTGCACAGTATTATTTATTTTATATTCTGTTCGTTACTATGTTATGTGCCTATGTTATATAGTATATGTTATAGGTATATGTGTTAGCCTATATGTTATTTCAGACTACAATCCATCTGTGCCAAATGTCATTTAAATCCGTTCAGTACTTTTTGCGTTAAAGATTAACAAACATCCATCCATCCAAACGTAATTAATAGGATTAGTGGACTCATTCCACTTGAAATGTTGGTTCTTCTTATATATCCTATGTATTATATAGTACTGTATTAGGATTTTTGTTGTTTTTTTTAACGTTCATTTTTCGTATGAGAGACGGGCTAACAGACGGCTAAAACATGCATTATATGTTCCGTTTTTCCATTTTCGCTTGTTAACGTTACTATTAAAGTATTTTTTTCGGCTGAATCCTATACAGCCAGTGCTTTCTTCCTTATTTAATAATACTAGGACCCCCATGAAGCATTTTGAAGTGTTTTTGCTCGTTTGTCGGCTATAAAAACAAATTAGTACATAACGTCGCAGCTATGTCATGTGTGTAGGAAACCTCATAAGGAAGGCACTGATTCTAAGCCGGTTTGAATGTTGGAAAACGGGCGAACTAGGTTTTCTATATCGTTCCGATTTACGAAAACTTCTGTCTGAAGATTCTAGAGCCAGACTTGTTTGGTTGAATAAAAGAGGCAGATGGTATTTAATATTTTTAAATGCTTTTATTAGCTTCACTTGTAGTTTTTATGTGATAAGTAGACAAACGAGCTGACGAATCAGCTGATGATAAGTGACCACCGCTGTCCATGGACATTAACAACACCAGACTGGGTTTACTAGCGCGTTACCTGTAAGAAAGCAATAGACCCAAGCGCGTTCCTCGCAAGAAAGTAATAGATCCAAGCGCGTTCCCCGCAAGAAAGTAATAGACCCGAGCACGTTGCCCGCAAGGATATAATAGACCTGCACAAGCAGGGAAGAGAAAAATTTGAAAGTTAAGAATCGAAGTCAGAAAATTCTTTGCCGGGTCAGGTAGTCGTGCTATGTTACGGGTACTTACGATATGCACAGCCGTGACCATGACTTATGCAAATAGATCAAAATATCGCCACAATAACTATTTGTCGTGAGTACCCGTAACATAGTTTAACCCTAAAAATCTGTTAATAGTTTTAGTTTACCAGATCTAATATTCAAGTATAGAATCCTTCCCATGGTTGAAATACTAGATGTATTGAAAAGGCCTTGTAGTCATTGCTACGCTCGTTTAAATGTATATTTCCGAACATAATTTTGACCTCATGGCGTAACTCATTCGCACTTGACCGAATTATCACATTCTCTGTGATATATGTTTGTACAAGTGGTTGATATTACTTTATCTTATGTCTCGATTTTTCAAATGAAATAGACCTGATGAGAACTCGATGTGCCATTGATACATCACTAACTAACTGAAAAGCGAAAATGAGTAAACAAGTTTTATTAAAATATTTAAAACACACAAACTTTAATTATAGAGCCCTTATACGATGAAACTTAAAATTTCATTGTATTGTTAACCGTTGAGGAGTTCCCTTGTCTGGAGCCATCCTGTGGTATCAGGTCATGCTTGTCATAAAAATGCATTGTCATCGGGATGGAAGGTTTATGCAAAATTTCAGGTCAGTTGTGTAAGAGGAAGTGGGTCTAATTAAGCTTGCAAGATTTCGCCCAAATAAACTTATATACTAACAATACATACTAATATATAAATATGCGTTGCAACTTATTGATTTTGAACTGATTGATTGTTTGATTTGAACACTGAACTGTTTTTGCCCTAAAACATAATTATAAATAGCACCCATGACCCAAAAACAAATATTTATCTGCTACAATTGATTTGTCCGAGAATTTAACTCGGAATACGTTGCTTCGTATAATGGTCACTTTAATCGATTTTTAGTATAGATTTTATATACAGATCCTGTACGAAACAGCATAAAAATAATGACTCTACGGTAGTTACATACAAAATTGAAAAAACCGGCGTAATACTAGTAAAAATATCAATAAATATAACAATAAATTATTTCCAGCTACCCTCCGCCCCACTGTCCGCCTGCCTATTAATTATTGCGTCAAATTAACTTTAACGATTTATTTTCCTAATGGCGCATTATATTCTGGTAACGAATGGTTTGTATTGGTAATAAATAGTAATGACGTGTTTGCGTGCGACTGCCGGCTCCATCGGATTGTATCTTGTGATGACGTCAATATAATGTATTTTGAATATTTTTGAATTTATACCGTTACAAAACACACACAGCCTGAGGTTAGCCAGTATTTTTCTATTATTAGTGTCGTTTTTTCTACAAACGTACTCGTAGGATAACGTGAAAGAGAAAATTTTAGAAAGAGTTTTTATCTTTCTACGCCAAAGACCTATAACTTCTTAAGTGCGTACATAGTAGGTACATACACTTTTTTTATGAGACGACAAACGATTATCCGGCTGATTCTCGTTTTACCAAATAATTATAAGTCGCTGATGTTTTGAAGACGTTCGATCGAAGTCCAGCCGGAATTTGGTATTCGCGTTTATAGCCAATGTGTTTCGATAGGACGTAACGTAGGATGGGAATACAGTTGTCGTTTGAGAATACGCTTCAACGACTTTGATTGTGAACACCAAAAGCGCTCCAACGACTAAGTAACGATCTCGCTACGACTTTTGAAACGGGAATCGGCTGGCATGACAAGAAATATTCTACTAATATTATAAATGCGAAAGTTTGAGAGGATGGATGGATGTTTGTTACTCCTTAACGCAAAAAGTAATGGACTAACCTGAATAAAATTTTGCACAGAGATTATTGTCTGGAATAACACATAGACTTTTTATTAACATGCCACGGAGGCAAAATTACGATCGGAAAGTACTATTTCAATAAATATATAAAGTATATTTATATTTCAATTTCTATTTTGAATGTTTGAGAGACGACTCGACAGCACGTAAAGGAAAACGAATATCTGTATAATATAATAAATGCAAAGTAACAGTCTGTGTGTGTTACCTTTTCACGTCTAAACTACTGATCCGAATTTGATGAAACTTGCTACAGGGGCAGAAAAGAGCAGTTAGTTTATTATACATCTTTCGCCGTTTCTTCTCTTTATTTTGGCACCTTTCCGAAACGATGAAATAAATAATTTTGGATTTTAATTTGAATATGTCCCATTGAGATCTGCCCCGGCCGGGAATATAACCTTGGACCGTAGATTAGCAGGCACTCAAACCAATCTTAATATTTATGCAACATACTTTACGATATCAAATTATATATTATGTTCCATTCAAATCAATGCATCAACTCATCGATTAGCACGTGATCAAAATACAAAGCGACTATTTTCACTTGTATTGTATTATATACACTTTGCTATATATTTATTCGGCTAGATAACAAAGTAAGAGAAATCGACTAGAGTCACGCTTTTCCCCGGATTCGGAGCTATAACCTAGCGAGCGTCCTTCAGTGGGCGCTTCAATTATAAGGTGTATTCTACGCTTAGAAATGTATCGATCGTATCAAAAATAGATTTATATTCGGAGGGTGGCAATACCACTTGAGAATCTATAATGGAAGTTATTTAATTTACTGATAAGTAATCATTAGCACCAGTAGGTTTTTTGGGCGTTCATTAGCACTTTAGATTTCTAATTAAGAATTCAAGGTATTTTTTTTCGAGTTTTTGTTGTCAACGAGAGCGATTTTGTGACTAAAACAAAAAAGTTTCAGAGTACCGTAATGATATATATGTCCACAATTTCACATTTAAAAGATACATCGACGAAATAATAATCACTGTAAATTAACATTTTATTTAGGAAGTGGCCACAGACAGAATATTAATCCATGTATTGGCCTTGATTCCCGAACGAGCGTCCCGATTTGGCGGGCGGTGAGCTCACGCGCCTCGCAGCGAGCATACTCTGTGGCTCGGACGTACAAGTCGGACGGTTCATTAGCGTGTTACGACCGACTGCGAGGTACATCGGTCTTCACTCAGTCGTCAGCTAGTCTGTGCTCAGTGCCTCCGAGCCCGCGGATGCAGTAAGCGTTGCTAGACGCGCGCTAGTTCCCGAACGCATATCTGCCGCGCGCGCGAAATTCAAATTTAGAATACATTAGTGAACTATGACAAAATGGGTGTCGTGAAAAATCAAAAGAGCAAAACAAAAACAAAAGCCGATGACGTGAAAAAGAATGAGAAGAAAAATGTGGCTAATGGAAAGTCGAAGCGGGATGACGCGAAGCCGAAAAAGGATGAGGATAAAGTGAAAAAGAAAAAAAGAGTGTCGTGTTTACAGTGCTTCAAATCACCTGATGATGGTAGCTGATTATTTTTTAATTTTATTAATATGTAGTTATATTTAATAGTTTTTGTTGATTGTAAAGTTAATTGGCCGTTCTCAACACTATCCATAATTGTCGGTTACGTCGCAACCGTCAAAAATTCACAACATGATTATTACATTTAACTTTACATCGTTTTTTATCTAGAGTATTATATTATAGATATATTATTGAAATAGGTCTTGTTAATATTTGAAATATTTACCAATTTGCAGAAAGAAGACACCTAGGAACCTAAATCGTTCTTTTTGTATTGTTGGGAATTTTCTTAGGAAAGAAAGAGTACCAGTAGGTAGGGTAACGGGAGTTTATAATATAAAAAGAATCTCTCTTCGAATTCAAATATTAATGCGGAGGATTTCGA
>DWJZ01006733.1:0-12742 GCA_018249125.1 Asbolis capucinus
AAGTACTTGTTTTTCTCCCTGAACATGTAATTTTGCAGTAATTTATAGGGTGCCTAATACTTTTGGCCAAGGCTGTAGACAAACACCTATAAGAACTGATGAGAAAATAGCAGGTATGCAGGTATTCTTAGGGCTGTTTTTCCTTCAACAAGTGAAAATCAACTTGCAATACACGCATAACTTTTGAAAATGAGAGGTTTAAATCATACATCACACTCATTTGTACAAATCATCGTTACAAATCACGTCACGAAGATCGTCTTGAATAATAATTTTTAAGACTCATCTCTAAAAGACCGAACTGAATTGAATTCCTGATGCCTATTTATATAATTAGCAAAACGAACACTTAAATTATCATTAAGCGCATGATATTTAAATGGAACATCATCTTTCATGGACCAGTTTAGTTGCAAATGGATTTACATCAGTAAAGTTGGGTAATGTCAGGCTTTGTATCAACTAAAGTGAATAAAAATTATAAGGTGGCTTCATCTTATACTTGTGGCTCGTGGCCTAAAGACTATAGAATGAGTTCTACTTCTCCAAGTTTGTATGGAGCTCAATGATATGGCGTTCTTTAAAACAGGTCTGAAAAAGTTATTTTTCAGGACAAAAGTTGGTGGTTGCTACTGCTGAATGTACTCGAAAGCTCTGGCGAAGCACTCTAATTTATAATTTGTTAAAGAACCTTATGAGAAATTATGACATATAACTTACTATCCCGTACTGAAGATCTTTAGCGATGGTAATGTGGCGCATCAGTTTAGTAATGTAAGAATATGGGGGTGATTGCACGTGTATCATTCCTAATCATTTAGAAAATTAATATAAAAAAGAAAAACCAACTGCCAGTGTTAAAATGATTGGGAAACTCGAAAACGTGATGGAATCTATTTCATTACAGAAGTGAATGCGGCCATTTTTTAATTCACACTCCAGCGTGTAATACGTTTTGTTAAAACTGTTTCTTGGAAAAAACTTCCCAGTTTTGCGATTCCGTTTTTGCTCGTTTCTCGGAAAAAGTTTATTCGGTAACGTATTTTGCTGGCAAAATAATGTCCGCTGTTACACCATTTTCGTATTACCAGTCGTAACTAACATGTAGAAAAACTTAGTTTCAAGACCCGTCACATAGTAGTTGTTTTGATATTGATACCCTGCTTTATACAGTGCTTAGCATTACAAAATTGAAAACTTTCATTTTGAAGACCTGGCTGGACTAAAGCGAGTGTAGGTTCCATAAAAGAAATGAAATATATTCGCAAAACGAAAAACCAAGTCGAGGCCAGTGACAGTAAAGATGACACATCATCTACCGAATCACCGTGATCAAGATATTATGAGGCAAAAACGATAACTGAAAGAACAAGTTAGATAATGTTTGAGCGGTATAGAAGAAATTTAAAAATAGAATTTCTAAAACTTTCTGGGCGCAATGGAAATGAAAACACAGGTCAGAAAATGTGTGAGCAGAATAGAAGAAACAAAAAACAGAACTTCTAGATAAATCTGGAATGTACAGGAAAGCAAAAGTGTGAGCAGGATAGAAGAAAATTTGTAAAATGTTTGAATTTGGAATGTTCCTTCGAAATTAGGGGTATATAAGGCGGTCGGAGATACGGAACGGGCAGTTCAGTTTCGAAAAAGAATCCGGTTAGAAGAGAGAAGAAAAGTTAAGTTAAAAGTGATCAGTGCTATTAGTGTATGGTGTCGCGAGTATACTGACGTCAAGACATTGCCATTAGTGTAGTGACGCGAGTGGGGCGAAATTTGTGCAGAGATATTGGTGCCTGTGGCTATCCTGAAGTAAGTTTTAAATAAACAGACCTTCTACACAAACTGGCCTTATTCCTTTCCTATCCCCAACTCACTGCCGTAACAATAGCATACAGAATGAGTGTTAAAGAAACCCGTGAAAATCATTTGGGAGTTGAGCTATATGTGATGTCAGCCTCAGTCGTTCCAAAGTAGTCGTATCCCACACCTTTAGCCTATCAAGGGGCCCATTACTGGCACTAGGACATAAAAAACTGGTCACAAACATGGCCGTTACAAATGACAGCCGCACTCGACGGATACAAACGTCTAACATTTATTTAGGTTCTCAGACCCCTAAAATATTTGGAGGGAACGTGACTTGAGGAGCTTTATAAAGCTCTTCCATCATCCTAAACCGTTTAAGATCAGTGGAAGCTATGACAAGGTTATTGGGTTTTTATTAAGTGAATATAATAAATAATTCGTACACACTTTGCCAATAGTAAACTATTATCAGAAGCGCTTATATACCGACGGCTTGTGACGATCGTAAGTGATCGAAAAAGTTAAGTAAAAGCGGGCGCGGTCAGTAGGGGAATGATGGAGAGCCGCTCAGCCCCACTGAAGCAGCGTGGTGGAGTATGCTCTAGGCTTCCGCAATTACGAGGATAGACCCGTGCTCAGTAGTGGGCCATTAATGGGTTGAAATCGCTAATGCCACAGTTAGACAAGGTGTTATTTAACTTGCAGTGTGTGTTAATTAGTTGGTTTGTTCTTGCAAGCTAACTAGGGCCATTTCCTCACCAAGCTCTAGGTTTCGGAGAAGCAGATCACAACTTTTTACGAAGTCTTCCCCACCAGACATTACTCTCGTTGAAGTGAGAGATCCTCCCCGATCTTATTGGACAAGGACGTGAAGATGAAGTCAAAAACATCTCTCCACGCCTTCCCGTGAGACAAGCGTCTACCCCGGAACACGGGATTAGAACGTGCGTCAATATTTAAGCCCACTTGAATTTATAGACCAGCAACCTGTACCGCAGAGCCTACTCGTCTACAGCAACACAATGTTCATACCGCAGAGTAATTCAATGATCAACGTTGCCCATATGTAAACATATTTGAAATTTGGGTCTCCTCTCAAGTCACTTGTCCGCATTCAGTTGGTTGGGTATGAGGAATTGATGCAATCAGTGGAGGACCCAGGACTGTATTAGGGTGACTCGACGATATCGTGGATTTATGTTTGCCTTGACCCTTATATTTTTTACCGATGTTATATTTTTAATTCGTATTTGGAGGTTGACGACTCGACTCTTTGTGATTTGATCCTGTCCGCGGGTCTATCACGTAGCTTCAGAGCTAGTTCTTTCTTTGCTGAGACCGTAGGGGATGCCAGAATTGACCTGGGACCACTTGGTTTCAAGGCTGCTACAACAGGCGAGTCTATTACGTATCTTGCAAACGGAAAGCGATTAGGAAAATTTTGCGAAAATTGCGTAGATCGCAAATCCGAGTCTTGGATAGGCAAATGAGTCCATCAGCAATCAGGACTTCGCAGCGTGGTACACTTCAGGCTTCCTCAGCTATGAGTACAGCTCCATCTTCGAACTAGCTACTTGGTGCAACAATTATTTATCTTGTGTACAATAACAAAGTCCCAAAAATGTACAAGTAGAAGAAGGTGAAATTCAGGTGAAAAGATTATATCACCATAGTCCTCCCTAGGGACAAAGGAAAATACGTAGTTACAGGTTCACAAATCAAATATAACGAAGTGATTCGATGTTTTAACAAGTAACAGATCTTGTCCAAATCAGACGCGTTGTGATTGATGTATTTTCACACCATTACAAGAATCGCTGATATTTTCTCAACGGATTCCGTATCCAAAACATAATGTAAAGCAAACATTTTAGTAAAATCTTTTCTAAGCTTTATGTGTATATATGTACGAATGTGTGTGTTTATATATAGATTTATTTGTAGTATACTGCTGAGTCCATTATGTAACTTTAACAGACTTTCGCGATTTTTCAGTTTTGTCTAATGGTTAGCTGGTCCAGAATGCACTTAGCATTCATATGATCCGACATTCACAACGAGGCTTACAACGACAGTCCGACAACATATCGAGGGTGCTCGAGATACGGCTTTCTCCGTAGGTTAGGACGCTCTTTTAGTCGAGATATACGCACGAGCAGAGGTATCATAAAGTCCCGGGTTGGGTCACCGAAAGAACAAATATGCATGAGCAAATTCTTTAACTTGTGCTTTAGACCAAGAACCTTCTGGTAAAGAAACAAGCCTAGGATATAACAGGAGCTCCAAAATACCTCTCAAGACTGCGACAAGGGTAAGACCATTAAATTGTGGTTCATCAAAGAACCATAATAAATTCGTCAAGTCCGTCTGTCTGTTACAAACTCGGCCAAGTTAAATTGCTCGCTTCATTTTCCATTACAAACTTTTACGCCCTATTTCATTCTTTGAGACTGAATTGAATTAACTTTTACACAGAACTTGTCAAAGTTTTCAAATAGCGGTAACGGTACTCTCATTGGGTAATTAAGATTATCTGCGGCCATTTTTTCATTATGCTACTGGCTGGCCGTGGTCGTTTTAAAATCAATTAGTGTTGTCATTCACGGGAACTTTTGTACAGAACTTCATTAACGTCGCCTATTCCTGAACCCGTTATTTTAACATTAACTTAAAGAGTACACTGCTGTACCGAAGCCTATCTATCGATTTCTACTAGAAAGCTACAGAGTTTGAATCCCAGACAGGGCATGTTATGCCACAAAAATAATTTATTTTTTATTCATCTCAAAATCGTCACCTTAGTTAGGAAACATTTTGATAAACTAAACCGATCTGTACTTAGTGTAAATTCGATCTGTAATTTTTACCATACAATTTGCACAACGCATAAAATCAATCCCACGACCCTTTAGAAAGAAGGGTCAAATCCAGCTATTTAAAAAATCAAAACGCGTGGATACCATTTTCTCCAATACAAAAACATTCGGTAACAAAACCAGTAATAAACAAAAACCGACTGCTACTGCCCATAAAATCTGCGACCTGACCTAAATACCCGGAGCGTTGCCAGTTCAAAGACCAGGGTTCGATGTTCGGCGCGGGGCAGCCACCGTGACGCATTGTCCTCCGCCCGACACAATGTAACTATGTGGAACAGTGTAGTAAAGTGTCCGGTGTAAAAATACTACCTACGATGACCGTTACAAAGGTAGCAAATCAACGTATACCGCGTCAGGTGGTACAAAAGTGATTGCAACGTTAGTTGTTGGGTTAAAGCACTTATAATACCTGATAAAAGCTGCTACGCTAGTAAGCAGGGGAATCTCCTCAAACCAAACTAGACCTTGAACATACTCCACAATACTGCTTCAAAGTGGAGTGAAGAAATTAAAGGCCAATCCAAGTTACAGAATTGTTTAAGCCGAAGGTCTCTGAGATGCTTTGGGTCTGTTCCGGAGCACCTAGAACCAATGTCCTTACTTCGACTCGGAAGCACTGGCACTCAAGAAACTGGGCCGTATTCCTCATCGTATCTACATAAATAAAACCTTTATAAACATGATTGTGTGACATCCAATAATTTAGGACAGTACTAAGGGCAAGGAATCTATTTTATTCCACGGTTATTCCGATGTATGTTTATACAAAGACATCCAGCGAAGTTATTAGATGTGGGCGAGTTATGTAAATAAAACGGGTTCTTGGAATACCGTGGTGGCGCTGGCGTGCCCAACATACTTGTGACGTAGCCTTCTTTGGAATACTCTTGTAATTCGCAAGGTCAGGCCTTTGTTCCCGTCTCAATCTGAATACCCACTTGTTTGTCCAGATTGTGAGAGGTTGTGTTTAAGGATGCTATTGTTAGAGTACGGGAAATTTGGTAAGATGTTTTCTATGTGTGCTCGTGCGGACTCTAAGCTAAGTTATCATGGTACCAGGTACAGTGGAAGTGCCCTTCCGTTGGTTGACGTCACGGCTTATATGAACATTTCTAGAGTATGTAAGATCTATAGCAAAAAAATATTTTTACGTCAACGAGCAGACGGGACACCTGATAGTAAATGATCACCGTCGCCCATGGACATTACCAACACCAGAATGAGGTGACTAACGCGTGCCTACAAAGTTTATATTTGTAAACTTCGATCAAGAACATAATAGATATCGCCCAGTAGAAATTTAGCACAAATTACTGTCCGCGTGAATATACACAAACATCTTCCTTTCATTACAATCTAAGAAACAATTAAAAAAAAATTCTACGTTCAACCTAATTACAGCCATCATATTTATGTACATGATAGTTTGACAGGCCAGTTGGTCTAGTGGTTAGTGAACCTGACTACTGCACCGGAGGTCGTGGGTTCGATTCCCACCTAGGTTAAACTATTCTGTGATGAGCAGCAATGTTTGCTCTGTGCGTCTGGGTGTTTAATAGAAATATTTATTTAATTTATTTAATATAATGTATTTAAAAGTATATATGTATGTTTATCGGTTCAGATGGCCGTGTGTGAGTTTTCCAAAGATATTTATTTATAGTACAACACTACATTATGTATCGTAAATGATAGATTACGTAGCACGGTAGTAGCACTTATTTTTTATATAGAAATAAAGAAACATGATTGCTTTAAGAACCTCCACGAAATGATTTCTAAGCAGCCCCATTTCTTGACGGATATAAACGTCAGGTCTCGCCGCCGTTGAGATATTGTCGCGGCACGTGACCAGCGAGCGAGTTCACCGTACAGCCAAGACCACAGAGTATATTATAGACAAAAACTCTGCGGCAGTTTAACAATGAAACTTTCGACTGTTTTGTGGACATCAGGCCCTTCTTCATTGTTTTTATTGAATTATCCGAGAAATGAGAAAACGAACAAAGGATACGAATAACATCACAATATATAGTATAGTGTTCCTCAGTAAACTAAACCCGTACTAAAGTTAACTATGTCTCCTATCCAGCTCCGTGTATTTCATAGGACATTATTTGTATTTTTTATACTTTGTACAATTGTATATTATTTGTATTTTTTATACTTTGTACAATTGTATATTATTTTAAACGACGGGCTGAGGAGTTTTTTCTTCTTCTCAACAAAGCACTGTTCCGTAACGGTGCTAGATTCAAAAAATTGAGAAGTTCATAACCTACCTGAATAAATAAATTTAGATTTTTAATCTTTTGGAAAGAAAATATTTTTACAATGTGTAAAAAATTTTATTTTTATGGAATTAAAATATAACAACCACAAAGAACTACAATTTTAAATTAACAGGTACCTAATGTTACATCTGAATCATGGGCCGTATGCCGCGGAGGCTCGTCACCCGCCACTGAGTCACAGGTGAGTCAGTCTAATGAGTCGAGATTACCGTTTACTTTAATACATACTTGACTTACACAATTAATCAATTATATCTGCCGTAGGCGCAGTCTCGTTCTGACAGGTATTGCGGACATGAAGTTAGGTAGTTCCTGAAAAACCAGGCCTTTCATATAAAAATCAATGTTTGTTTATTTGTTTTTTATGCATTCTGAAATGGTCGAAGAAAGCGCACTGATTCTTTAGCAACTTTATTCAGAATTATCTGGACAAAGTTTAGGCACAATATTGTATCGAGTGAATACACCTGATCAGTTGATGCCTAACAATGTGCGCCGGCTATTGAACAAGTAATTAACAAATATATTAGATTTCAAAAATTTTACTCAATATCATAAAATACATATTGTAGGGGCCTAAGTTCTGAACTAATATAAAACAAAGCCGGCACCAATTAAGGAAGATATTTGAAACCATTGCTGGGATTTTCAGTTGGGAATAGATCCAAAAACTATGGTTTTTAGAGTTTTTGTTTGTCTGTTTATCAATATATATATATGTATATATCAAAAACCTGTTTCAATCTGAAAGCGGTTTTACTGATATATTGTGCTATGTTTGCGTCATCACTAATTAGTGCTTGTTTCGTGAAAATCGATGCACAAACATTAAATATATATTCATAATAAATCCCGCCTGGGTCCTCAGCAATACCGTAACAAAGTATAAAACTTAAATTTGTATAATATTTTTTTACCTTAAATAAGCTAGCGCTAGACTACGATCCCACCTCATGGTGAGTGGCGATGAAGTCTTCGATGTTAGACCATAAACTTAGTAGAAACCTATTCACTTATGACTTGACGACATTGTAATCGAGCGGGAACACCGACGCGACAACTTATTCCAGTCCTTCGCGGTACGGGTGATAAAAGACAAGTCGCGTCATTCGTATAAAACGTAGTAAAGTTGTGACCGTCTTTATGATATCCGGCACTAAAAACTTGTTGAACTAAACTCAGCACCAGTAGTATTCATCCATCTTTCCCAATATTGAAACGCTTGTAGTATCCTAAAAACTCGTTACAGAACAGTCCAACTAAAAATGCACTAACCAACGACTAACATTACGAAACTTGTACAATTTAAATTCTCAATATATTTCTTAATTCAGTACGCGAATTAAGTCAATGACAGAACGTTTGAATAATGTATTTGTAATAAAATACTATAAAAAGCACACAATGCTTAGATAAATAAGTTGCACAAGTCGCTGCGCTCTTATATAATCTGTGAGTCATTTGGCTTACTCACTGTTTACTCTGTTGACCCACCTACAATCTTTGTTACATTGGCACTATACTATTATAATGAATCAGAAGTTGATTATCACTTGAAGGAAAATATGAGGAAAACCTAAGTTAGTGCGTTTTACCATCTGCTTCATCGCCACTTACCATCAGGTCGGATCAGTCAAGCGCTAACTTATCTAGGGCAAAAACAAATTTACACGAAGAGTTCTCCATAAAGTTCTTAAAGATATATGTAAAGTCAACGGATTGGTTGAAAACTCTATATTTTAAAAACGCTTATACAATCACAAGGATGGATGGCATCGACAAAAAACACCGATAGCCGAAGAACAATCAGTCATCTGTGACATAAAATTCTAGCCCAACTGAGAATTGCGCCCGACGCCGCTCGCCCTACAGGATGGGGTGTTGCCAACTAGGTAACAAGGCTGGTCAAAATTAGTAACAAGAGAATGGTCTCATTTTTCTTTTGTTTTATCAATTTTAATAAACATTATTTTTGTATTAGAAAGTTGCATATCACGTGGTCCATTTAAATTTAAGCGACATCTGACGTGTATTTTTTAATTTATCCTTAATAATGGGTATTTTGTTTAATTGTGTAGATTTTTATTTAATTTATGGTATTTTTTATTAATCCCTTAGGACCATATGTTTTTAGAATAATATCGTCGCGGATACTAAACATTTTAATGCAAACTCACGATTTGTTTATTTTTTTTAACGATATTTCGATCCAATTACATGGGTCATGGTCACGGCAAGACTGCATACCGGTAAAATAATAAACAGATCGTAAGTACCCGTGAGCATTAAAATATTTATGACCAGTTGATGACACTGAAATATTTAATATCAGACGATCTTACAAGGCCATCTAATAAAATATTACAATTATTATTTGTCTATTGTCGTGGTAGTCAGTATTACACACACTTTAATAACGACCCAAATAAACTGTAGTCACGTTCTGTTATTTCTGCAACGACACTGCAATCTAAAACTTGACATATTTCCTTTATTCGACGTGATTACATAGTGAAACAAAATGCTTAGGTCTTTGTATTATTTCAATAGACTTATAGCAAAAATTGTGCGAAGTTTCATGTTTGTTATGTAAGAAATAATAACGGCTTACATATTAATATTCCCATACTAATAGTAAGAGAACCGTCACGGATATCTGTCTCGGGAACCTGGTATCTCTAGACAAAGCCAAAGGACCATCGAAATTAATAGAAGCATCAAAGTAGACCCACGGTTTTGATAGCTAGGGGGATAGCTTCTGAGTATAACTAGGGGGATAACTTGGGGGGATAACTAGGGGGGATAACTTTGATAACTTGAGGGAGAGGTTAATCTTGATTTTCTTCTAAACCTAATGTGTAACATTATTTCCTTCACGCAGCAACCGTTGAACGAAATTAAAATAAAATTCGGCACAGATAAATCACATCAAAAAAGTGAACATAGAGTAGGTTCAGAACATAGGGTAGTATTTTATCAACCTCCAGAGTGAGTATGAGTGCAAGTAACTCATAACCCTCTGCACTAAACAATCAATACAAAAGGACTTTCTGATTAATTTAAGGACTTATTTTGAAAACTCTTAAGTTACTTATGTAATGTTCATTTCAATCATTACAATTTTTATTATGTATTATATAACAGGTTTTTGTACTAATATACATAGTTTCTAAGTTGTTACTAACACATGAATCTCTTATTATACATAAATCATTTGAATTAATCTTCGTCTACAGTACATAATTGGTATAAACTTGTACTAAGGAGATTTTGGTAATCAATAACTGTGAGTGCTGCAATTAGCAATATTCAATGCTAATTTCAATTCACTGAGAGACTATAGTCCCAAGTGTTACGAGTACTATATTACTTTAATAGTTAAACTATCGTCAGCAGAGTTTGTATTAACTTGGCCGACCATAACTACCAGTAACTTTACTGAACTAACTTGATTGTACGGACAGCATTAGCCGCGGTAACTTGTTATACATATGTTCCTAGTACAATCTGGACCAATTTGATTTTACTGGTCAATACCGTATAACTATGTCTACCCGCCTACTGTCTCTGGTACTACCTCTCTATGTCTACACTACCTCTCTATGTCGATCCTACCTCTCTATGTCTATCCTACCTCTCTATGTCTACACTACCTCTCTATGTCGATCCTACCTCTCTATGTCTATCCTACCTCTCTATGTCTATCCTACCTCTCTATGTCTATCCTACCTCTCTATGTCTGTACTACCTCCCTATGTCTATACTACCTCTCTGTGTCTATACTATCTCTCTACTACTACCTGTCTATGGTCCAGCGTGGTGAACTGTGGCCTATATTCATCACATTGTGGAGACCCGAGCCCAGTTGTGGGATGAGGTGAATGAAAACCATCGATATGGTGGTGGTATTTTTCTTTTTACGTCCAGTTTGAATGCTGGTATCTTTAAAAGAAAGGGTTCCTGAGTTCGAATCTTGCATTCGTAATTATAAAAGTTATTTGGGAATTAATTTTAGAATTTAACAAAAAAATCTTTAAGTTAGCAGTTTCATCGTACTGAGACTTCAGTCGAGTCAAATATAAATTAATTTAATGACAACCTGTAGTGTAAGTGACTACAAAGAGAGGTGACCCGGGTTCGATTCCCGACCGTACCAATCCATGTTTGTGAAACATAATGTAATAATAACTACAGATAAATATTAGTTCTTGGGTCATGGGAATAATTTTTAGGTTTTATAAATACTATCTTGTATTATCGATGACACCCACGATACAGCGAATATTAATGCGTGGGTGTGACTGTGTATGTGTGTGTTACTACAATAACAAGCGCAGCTACAAAAACTGTTAAACAAAGATAAAAAGCTCACATTAAACGTCTTAACGGGTGTCTGAAGGTTGCTTCCGCTCACACACTAGCTATAAATACCCGACCTACCTCACTGT
Organism: Asbolis capucinus; assembly: GCA_018249125.1. Classification (NCBI taxonomy): domain Eukaryota; kingdom Metazoa; phylum Arthropoda; class Insecta; order Lepidoptera; family Hesperiidae; genus Asbolis; species Asbolis capucinus. Next base: position 11,428 of record DWJZ01006733.1, read on the forward strand.
CAGGGACGAGGTGCGCTGACACTACACAGATGGCGCTAACGGTGTGAACACGGTTATTGAAACACCTCCACATAGCTAAAAAACTGAAAACTTCACAAAGATGGTCCACGTGTCGGCAACCTTTTTTATATGGGCCACAAATGTTTTAAAGATAATGGTGTGGGCCACATTTTCCCGTGCGAAAAGTTGCGTCGTGTAAATGGGGTGTGTGTGAGCACCGCGTCTATTGTAATGAACGCCCCTACAATTTGAATATATGTATTTATATCTACATGCAAATGATACTATTTGGTTCAAAATAAGTGTATTTGTCGCGAAAACGTAAATAATCGATAGAGATTAACGGTTAGTATCTAAGTTTGCCAACGTCGAATTTACTTTATAAAAAATATATTAACTCCAGCGTTTTTGAAAGTTCTTCGTATGGGGATATGTTATAAGAAAAATCCAGCCGATACTTGCGGGAACTAGTGATAATATAAATTAAATTAAAAATGTCAACAAAATATCAAGTTGTACATATCTATAAATATGTGTGTGAATAAAATAAATTTTCATCCTTCGTGTAAGGAACACTAAAACATGAATAAACAAATAAAATATGCATGTTCTCGGGTGTTAATAATATTTCCACTTGACTCTTATTTCCCGGCGGAAGGCACGGGCTAGTAAGAAAGCCGTTAAGTCACTGATATCTCAAGGCTGACACCACGTGTAAATATTTATAGACAGACAAACACGCAGCTCGCTTTGTTAGTGATAGGTGAGGTACGCGCTTCACTATCAGCGATAAACGAACAAACGAGTCTTTTTACACAGAATTTGAGGAGGAATCACTGTAAGAGACCCATGAGACGCCTTCATTTTGATGGTAAGTGATAAATATTTTGGAATATTTCGATGGAAAGTTTAACACGCACTTGTCAAAGAGTTACTTTTGGCAAAAGGAAATCTTGTAGGCGAGGTGTTTTACCCGAGGAACGGCTGAGCTCCCATTGATAATGTCCGGAACTAATAAACATACAGATGAGCATATACAATACCAAGCAAAGCTAAATTTTTTTTAGATAGTAAAAGATTAAGATTATCTAAATTTACATTTAACCTTAGGAGGTTTATATTAAGAATAACTCAGTAGTTGTTTCATTAGTTTCTATAGGGCGAAGAGCGCGGACTACACCGGCTTTGGTTTGTAGGTATTGTTTTAATCTTACTGCTGGCCGCGCCCCAAATCTTATTAAAAATGTCTAATATATTGACTCTGTAACAAACATTGTATGTATTTCGTTTTTAAGAGAGATAGATCGTATATTAC
>DWJZ01006734.1:0-12741 GCA_018249125.1 Asbolis capucinus
GGAGCGTCATGCGCGGGGTGCCGCAAGATTTGGTCCTGGGGCCACTGCTAAGGAACATCGATTATGTTGCCGTGCTGAGCATGGTGCTCCCTCACAGAGTGCGCATCGTGTGCTACGCTGATGACACCCTCGTTCTGATCGAAGGAGAGTCATTTGACAGAACAATACGGCTAGCAGAGCTCCGAGTGGCATGCGTCATATCGCAGATCCGCAGCATTGGCCTCGAGGTTGAGTCCCACAAGACCGAGGCGATATGGTTTCACGGACTCGGGCGAGGAGCCGAGCCAGCTGAGATCATAGTGCGTATTGGAGAGTCGAATGTCCGAATGGGCCAGTACATAAAGTACCTTGGCCTAACACTAGACAGCTGAAGGTGCTTTGACGAACACCTTGACCATCTTGTCCTCCGGATTCATAAGGTAGCGGGTACGTTACACAGACTGCTGCCAAAAATCGAGGAACCACGAGAGGAAGTCCGCCACCTCTACGCGGGTGTAGTACGCTCGATTACGCTCTATGGTGCGCTGGTATGGTTGGACAAACTATCTGGCTGCCGGCGACGCGCGAGAAAATTAAATTCCGCGCAACGTCCGAGTATGATCGCAATCAGAAACGCCCGAGGGTTCCGTACCATATTGTACGAGGCGGCGACAGTCCTAGGGCGGTTCCCACCTCTGAACGTTCTAGAAGATTTGGACAAAAGGGTCTTTTATCAGATCCGCGTGCCATGTGAGAGGACTGAGAACTTCAACGAACAGACGGTCGAAGCGCTTCGGAGAAGCACCAAAGCGCACGCACTGAGTTTCTGGCATAATCGGCTCCACGAACCGAGGAGCCTACGCCAACGGGTCGTCGAGGCCATCTTGCCGAACTTAGGAGCATGGCTTAAGAGCGAGGGACGGGTATGGTTCCACCATACACAGATACTCACCGGACATGGATGCTTCAGTGAGTATCTGAATAGAATAGGAAGGCAAGAGACGGCCCAAAACTGTGACTGTGAGTACGACGAGGATTCCACTCAGCAAACGCTGCAGTACTGCGCAGCCTGGGAACCCCAGCGGTGGATCCTCGTCGAAAAGGTAGGACCAGACCTCCGACCGAACCGGCCATCGTGAGGGAGATGGTTCAGCGCAGATCAGCCTGGAACGGCATGATCACCTTCTGCAGCGATGTAATATCTGCGAAGGAATACGCCGAACGTGCAAGGGAGCGCGCTGAACCCGCCCGGGGAAGGAATCGCCGCAATTGTACATGACACCAACCGGCGCGGCGTCCCTGGTAGCTGGGGACGACATCAGAGCTACATGGAGGTAGCGTACTTTCGGGATCGCTGCCCAAACCATCCAGCAAGCGATCCTGAGTAAGACGGCGCTGCGTGTGTGGCCACATAGTGTCGTAGAGTAGGAATATTCTGAGATGGGCCCGAGTGGGGCATCGTGCTTAGAGGACTCCGGTAGTGTCCCTTGTGAGATCCCGGAGTCCTATAATAGTGCAGAGGCCGGCCACCGGGGGGGTTTTAGTGGGTAAGAATCCCACAATACTCCGGTACTTCTCCCAAAGAGCCGGACACTTTTCGAAGGTTTCTCCCTCGACAAAAAAAAAGATATTAATCAATTTGTGTTAAATATTGAACGTTCAAGGTCAGTTACCATTGAGGTCAGTGTACATGAGAGCGTGGGTTAATGTTGGCCAAGTCAGAAAAAAACTCTACTCGAGTTTATGTGACGGTAATAAAATCTTACTTTTAAAATTTGAAAATCGAATACCCATTACAAATATTGTAAAGTAAGTTTAAGAAGTTTCAGCATTATTGGAGTCAAATCCTTACTAATATTATAAGTGCGGACATATAATTTAAGGAAACATAGGCTACCTTTGTCGCTTGGAGGGTGAAAAAAGGGACGATATTTTTTCATCATTGAATGTATTTGTAGCTGGTAGATTGTAGAAGGTAGCTATTTGTCTGTGCCTTTGTGATTTTGAATCCAGTCTACGTATACAAAAGAGCTAAAGCGTAAAGCATCAGTTACCCGTTGTCTAAAACCTGATCCAAAATTCAAATAGTTAAACCCAATATTTGCAGGATGCACCTATTTATTCCCCAATAGCATGTTGCTACTAAATTTAACAGGAACATATTGACATTGGCCTCCCAGTGGAGAGGCGAGACGGCTGATGCAAATTTAAATAGCTCTTAAGTCACACCTGCTATCGATTCAAACATACATGCTAGTTTGTACTGTATCTTGTAGGGGAGTTCAACAAATACTCACCTACATACATATGTATATACATATGTATTCTACTAATCCGCACCGTCTACCAAACCGAGGAGAATCGAACTCAGTAGTGTGACAGTTATGGGTTGCAATGAATGATGCTACATATGTACATTCGATCGCGACGGTGGTACTTATAAGTGCTACTGAACTTCTAAACTTTAGTTATCACTTGCTTCGACTTTTAGAAGTTCATTATCACTTGCTTCGACTTTTAGAAGTTAATTATCACTACCTTCAACTTTTAGAAGTTCATTATCACTTTCTTCAACTTTGAGACGTTAATTATCACTTGCTTCGGTGACGGAAAACGTCATGAGGAAATCTGCATTTTTGAGAGTTTCTCATAAATAGGCGTTTTTTGCATTGCGCATTTTTGATAAGATATTATAATCCCTAGTTGAAACCTAATAATTTACATGGTCAGTACCAAAGTACCAAATAAGCTACAGGACCGTCTATTCTTTTTTATCTATACTAATAACAAAACTGTAACTATAACAGGGTCAATTTTCTAATTTAAATATTTTTTTGAAAATGTTGATGCGGGGAGGCCTTATTATCGATAAAGAGACCAAAACTTGTTTTAAAATATTGTCTCTCTATATGTTCGAGCTTCACGCATAAACCACTGGACATATTTAGATGAAACTTGTCATAATCGAAGTTTAAAACCTGAGAATGGTTATATGATAGGTTTTATCCCAGGAAATGGCTTGGTTCCAGGATAACAGGTTTAAATTAGTATAGCAACTCTAATAACCAACATAACAATTAAGATGAAATTTAGAATGTTTGTAGCTTATATAAGGACAAAGGATATAGGATACTTTTATCCCAAAAAACTGCTTTGTTCCAGTGGGATAATGGGTCAAAATTTGTATGGCAACTCTACTGGACCACTTAAGACACAATTGTGCACGTTTGTGTTATATGACGAGAAGAATTATTGATTAGTTTTTATCCTCTCTTCTGCCGAAGCGAAGCGAGGGCAAATTCTAGTTCGTTAATAAAGATATTACACACGATTTTGTAGGTGTACTTTCTAAGATATTTTATTGCCAAATTCAAGTTAATAAAAGCATGTCTTACATCCGATTCTTTCTTGAAATTCACTACATTCGTGTTGGAGCAAATAAAAATAGATCGTGGATTCTATTCCTCCGAGTACAGCACGAATTGGTTCATACGAATCTTTTATTTAGCTACCAAGCCAAAGGTAGTCGATATATTAATCTCCTTCCCGCTTGCGAACAAAATTTATCTTGCACCCACGAGTATTGCTTCTTTATAATATATGTATAACTCTTCTATAAAATTCTCGTTGCTTCAAGCGAAAATCATAAATAGATTTTGTAAGAATATACCCTGAAAAATACTTGGTGTTTCTTTAGCACTTGTTTTGGAGTTTCAAAACTTAATACGTAAAAGAACTTCTTGCATCTCGGTTCTTCTGTCATATAATATAAATTACTAGTGGTAAAGGGGGTGTACCACGCGGACGTAGTCGCGGAAAAAAACGTAGTTAATATAATAAATACTTGAATTTTTGTCGTTGCACCATATTTTCAAAATATTCATGGAAGTATTCTAATGTAAATGAAATTTAAATTTTCGACTTTACCGTTCCACGTTTAGTCAGGTCCTGATAACGTAACATACACTATTAGGTTTATTGTAACAAATCTCAGGATAGAAATTAAGTAGAATGAAATTAAATAAGCCATTTTACCGTGAATACTGGGCTGATATGAAAAATTCTTTGATCATTTGTATTTTACGCTATCCCTAATGAAAAAATGTCAAAAATCTTTATATTGCATACGCTGTGGAAATTGTTAACAACAATTGTTAAACGAAAAACAAAGCACTACCCTGGGTGCAATCTTACTTTTCTATCAAAGCGAAAACACGGAAGGTAGGTATTTTTTGAGTTTATTCTTCTATTTTATTCTTTGTTTAATTGAACGTGTAAATCTCAGAAACTACTGGTCCAACTTGAAAAAGTATTTTTGAATTGCATGGGACATACATATACCGACCGAAGGATGCGACATATACTTTTTAACTCTGGAAACAGCTTTATTCCCACAGGTTACAATTATTATGACAAGGTTGCAACTACAAGATTAATTTACATGAAATTGAGCACAATTGTAATTATATATGGGTTAGTCTTACGATACTTTTTATTCGGGATCACAGGTACAAAATAATCATTAATAGAAAGAAAATATAGACGGGTCAGCTGATGATAAAGTCGATCTACGTCAATTATCTACTATTTCCAAAAAATATTCATACATATACATATGTATACAGTTTGTTCAGTAGATAACATTATCATATACAATCTTAGCGTTACTAATTAATTACTTAAATAATTGGCCACCTGTTTTTTTCCAATCTAATGTGATATAAATACCTGCCCGTTCCAGCCCGTGGCTTCGAATGCGTTAATTTTGACAGGCCGGTTGGTCTAGTGGTTAGCAAACTTGACTGCTAGGTCGCAGGTCGTGGGTTCGATTCCCACCCAGGTCAAACTTTTCTGTGATGAGCAGGAATGTTCGTCATGGGTGTCTGGGTGTATATCTATATAAGTATGTATTTAAAAATATACACGTATGTTTATCGGTTGTGTGATCACCATAGTACAAGCTAACGCTTAATTTGGGTTCAGATGGCCGTGTGTGAGTTATCTAAAGATATTTATTTATTCATAACTATTGGTAAAAATTAGCCTTTTTTTATTCCAGACTATAATATAATCTAAGCCAATTTCATATTAATCCGTTTAACATAAATAAACGTGATTTTTTGTTACATAAAATAAGTTAATACTTGACATCGATCCCACCTGATGAAAAGTGGTGATGATGTCTTAGATGTTGGTCACACTAATTTAGTAAATGCCTATTCACTCTTCTGTTGAGGACTCCGACATCGTAGGTACTTAAGTGGGAACACCGACGCAGGCAAGTTATACCATTCCCTTGCGGTACTATAATAAAAGACGAAGAAAACCGCTTCGTTCGGACCGGCGGGATGTTCACGACATAAGGATGGATACCTGCCGTACCCCGTGTACGATGGAGGAAGGGGAACGGGGGAATGACGTAGAACAAGTCCTGCGCACATTCGCCAAAGTGTACCCTGTAGAAAACCGAGAGGCTGGCTACTCTGCGCCTGTGCTCGAGGATTGGTATTGAGCAGACCTCTATCACCAATGAGCTTCTTAGCCCGCCTCTCCATCGACTCCAAGGCTAATAGGTGAGTTTTGGCAGCACCAGCCCCAATGTGACTGCAGTACACCACACATGGCCGAACCTGGGCTTAATATATTTATTCCAATAACCTACAATCGGGATAAAAAAAAACCTAAGTTTATATCCTGGATGTGGTCTATCCGTGTGCCGCGGTTTATCTTGAGGTTACCACGTGAAAGAAACACAAACATTCAAAATACCCAAACATCTTCACAAACTTTGCCATTTATAATATTAGTAGAATTATTTGTATACAAAACAAAACCTTATTTTAGATCGACGCGGCGTTCAATGCGCCAAACCGATAATTTGTCATAGTCTTGTCAAAGTCACGAGCAAGTATTTAACCTATCATATAATTGTACACACGCGATATCCTGTCGTACTGAGATTAAATACCTAATACGATTATTTTAGGACCTACGTATAATTATGTATTACAGTACTAATATGCAGTGTTCTTCACAATATTGTACTAAATATTGCACAATATGCAAATAGGCATAAAATTAGTAGAAAAACTATAAACTTTTCTTAGAGCACTTGTCCGCACCCTTCGGGTCTTAGGTGTGGCGGTGGTCGCAGACTCTAATATTTATCTACCAAGTAACTGCATTTCTTTCGTTTCGGAATATTGTAACTTTGTGACATAACTGTAATATTAGACATATGGTATCGCGCACTTTACTCCATTGTCAATAATTTAAGCATACGTGATTTAAGGATTTCTTTTGATATTTTAACACATCTTGGTTTACATTATCGAAGTTATTTTACGGATTCCTAAAGTTTTTAAAAATATTCTATAGCTCAGGGGTGAGCAACTTTTTCATCAATGGGCCAATTTACATTTTTTTAGCGAACTGTACATAGATTAACTATTATTGATAATATATGAAATTTTATTTATAATAAATATTAGAATTAAAAAAAAATAAAAAAAAAAATTATACACAAATTTTAATGCAAGATTTTTTTTATATTATATTTTTTAATGTAAACATAATACCTGAACATATTAAGCATAGAGCTTTATTGCAAAATTTTGAAGTAAAATATCTCTAATATTACCTTTTTGGCAATAATATTGCACTCACACCTTTCAAAATACACAAGAATTGCTAAAATATCTAGCCTCTCAGTCTGATTGATTGTGATACAGAAGTAAACACAACATCCCGTCCCGTCCGTATAGCAAGTTTAAAAACTTCGTCAACAAGTAACTCGCCATAAAAAATATTTCGGTTTAGTACGTATAAGCATTTTATTATATTTAAATGTATAACAGCATATTGATGGAAATAAGACGATAAAATAAATTAAATTTAAAAAAAATTATTGGCGGGCCGCATAATCCTCTTTAACAGGCCCCAAGCGCCACTCGGGCCGCGTGTTGCTCACCTTTGCTATAGCACATGTTCATTCAGATGAATCGAATAAAAAAAGAATTTTACTGCACCCACTGCCGTAACAATATAAAATAGTAAAAACCTGAGTGAGGAAATAATGGGAAAAGTTCACTGGAATCGGTTGCGATTAACGAACACAGATAAGCTGCTACTCTCTAGGGATCTTTCTAGTCACTACTAATTCATCTTCATCAACTGGATTTTGCTACGTGAGATAAAGTTGTGTAGCACTATATTACGAGTATCTACGAGTGACTGTCCTCACGTCGCTCCGATAAAGATAAGGCTCATGACAATGACGGAAAATAATAATGGCCTTACTTTTTAGAGTAATTTATAAGTCGTTATACGGAAATCAATAAGGGCTTATTACAGGACTAAAGAGTTACGTTTAAATATTATGTTAGTACAAGCTTAGCACAATATATTGATTTAAATAAAATTCAAATCGAATCCTCTGTTTGTAAGTTTAGCGAGCACAAATGCACAGACGATCAGTTGAACATGCAAACGGACAAAATTTCTATACTCGGTGCAAGTTCGATTTGGATTTTTTTCCTTACAAATATGGGGGAAAAAATATCAATTTTTTTATTTCCTTTGCATGCGCTGTGTAAACTAAGGCGGGTTAAAAAAACACAAAAACCATGCACGACGAAATTATTCACCATTAAAAGTCCTTAAAATTTGTCCGAGACAGTCTTAAATCTTAAATAAATATCTTCGGACAACACACACACGGCCATCTGACCCCAAAATAAGCGTCAGCTTGTACTATGGTGATCAGACAACTGATAAACATACATAATTATATAGTTTTAAATACATACATATGTAGATATTTACACCCAGACACACAGAACAACCATTCCTGGTCATGACAGATATGTTTGACCTGGGTGGGAATCGAACCCACGACCTCCGGTATAGCAGTCAGATTCACTAACCACTAGACCAACCAGCCTGTCGATCTTTAAAATATTAGTATTATTACAAGTATCATTTATAGTATTAATATATGTCTATATTTTAAGATTGACTCAGTTTAGTCTTTGAAACCGCAGAGTACAGCTAGTCCTTAATATAGATACATTAAGTTTATTTATTGAGCTGACTATGCAAGTTCTGTAAAGCTTTGAATGCAAATCGAAAATATATCTTCGTACGATTCAAAACTTTATCATTCAGATACGGTCGTTATTATGGACGTATTCTTGAGTCTTGATACTTGTGAATGTAGCAATAAAGTACGAGAAATGTAGCAAGTTTGTTACTCGTGGATACTCTGAAGTCAACCGCTAACTATGCCACATACAAAGTTACTCGATCCTGATATATTTTATACTAGTTTCTTCGCCCGCGTTGCGTGTTGATATAAAGTAGCCGACGTATTACTCCAGACTACAATATATTTCTGTACTCAAGTATAATTTTAATACGTTTAATATATAAACATACACGTCATTACCGAGACAAGCAGTGTTAGAGTTATAATTACTTTAAATTCTTCTTACTTTAATATTTATCATTTAATTCTTTTCCTTATAACGTTTTATAAGGTGTACTGATTTAATTTAATTCTTTTTTATTCTAAAGGTAATACTTTTACCGTAGGTTCATGTAACTTTAAGCGACATCTGACGAGTACTTTTGGAGTTTTAATCTTGTTTTTCTTAATATTCGTTATTACCTTTATATTGGGTATTCTGATTTTTATAATACTTTTTTTGTTCAAAAGCTAGTACTAGTCGGATAATTGCATAAATTTTAAGCGACATTTGACCGTTCGTTTTTGAGTTATTTTTAAATAATGCGTATTTAGCTGGTTGCGACTACGTTGACAGTGATTGTTTCATTGTCAAGTATATGAAGTTGGTTTTTTTTTATGAAAAAAATTATGTGTATAAACTTTCGGGAATAAATTGTCTAAATAACAGTAAAAACTGCATCAAAATCCGTTGCGTGGTTTATAGGAAGAAACCTGCAGAGAGGCGGAGGCCATCTTAGTTTATAATTGTGATTAATAAATTAAAGTTTTAGTAAAACAAAGCAAGAGTGCATTGCTAGTTAAGTATAATAACCTGTTGGCGCAGCTCATGCTCGTGTAGTTTTCTTCCACTAGAGCATGCAGAGTTTGTAGTAGAGCATGCGGAGTTTGAAGTACAGCATGCAGTGTTTGTAGTAGAGCATGCGGAGTTTAAAGTATAGCATGCAGTGTTTGTAGTAGAGCATGCATTTGTTAATAGTTTGTTGATAGTTTTAAGTGTGTTAGTTTCGGGGATTATGGGACAAAATCTAATTTAAACCTTTTCTATATACATATACTAATAATAAAGATGTAACAGAGTCAATTTTGTACATTAAATATATTTTGAAAATTTTGATGCAGGGAGGCTTTGTTATCGATATAAAGACAAAAACAATTTATTTTACATTTATTGTCTGACTGTCTGTCACTCTGTTCTAGCTTCATGCAAAAACCACTGGACAGATGTACATGAAACTTGTCATAGTCGTAGTTTAAAAATCTAAAACCCGAGAATGGTTATAGGATATGTTTTAAACCTTGAAATGGCTTAGTTCTCATAGGATAACAGGTGAAATTAGTAACACAACTCCAAAACCAATGGACTAATTTAGCATGCATGAAATTTGATAATTTAGAATGAAGCATGAAATGGCTTATGTAAGGACAATAGTTAAGGGATATTTTTTATCTCATAAAACTGCTTTTTTCCCGTGGGATAATAGGTTTATCTTAGTATTATAACTCTGAAAGCACTGAACAACTCTTCTTCTAGCAAGCTGGACGGCAATTTCTAGTACTATAATAAAACACAACGTGCATACAGAAATGTACAGAAACATTGCATATTTTTTCAAAATCTTTCTGAGAGGGCATTCTAATACTGAGATAGAGCACGAATTTTTTTTTCCAATTGTCTGTTTGTCGCATCTCGTAAATCCCGTGAAAACCCGTGGACAGATTTAGAGGAAACTTGGCAGAGTTGTTATTTATATCGCGAGTATAATTCCGGGGTTTCCTTGGGATACGGGATGAAAGTTTGTATGGGAATTTTGTTAAATATCAACCGATTTGCTTGGAATTTCCGTTTCGTTCACTTCCACTCATTTCAGTATTATTTCACTCTTGTCTTCAGTCTAGTCGGGTCTAGTCTAGTCCAGTTTAATTTAGTTTAAATAAAATCTATTTAGTGAACCTTTCTAGCGCTGCAGTTAGACTAACACACTCACACGCAAACACAGAAAATGACTAAAATATACTATTTTATGACGTTATTAAGATTTATGATTAAAGTTTTCCTACAATTCATGAGTCCTATGCTACTCGTTTAGTTGAGAACAAAAGATATTCTATATTCAAATCCAACCGGGTAGATAGTATTAAAACCGCAATTTAACATCGCTAATTAAAATAAAGTAATTAAACAGCGAGCCAGGCACGTATAGCCTGGTGCCTTGAGTCGATTCTAAGAAATGCAACTTCAGGCGATAGATAACACCGAAAAATGTATACTTCAGAAGAGCAACTTAAGAGAGAAGGAAATGAACGTGTACCAGGATCATCATCATCATCTCAACTCATCACGGCTCCCTATCGAGCATGGGCGTCTTCTCTGAATGAGAAGGTTAAAGCCATAGTCCACCAAGCTGGCCAAGTGCCGATTGGCAGACTTCACACACCTTTGAGTTTTGCAAACTCACCGGAATGCAGGTTTCCTCACGATGTTTTCCTTCACCGTTATAGCGAGTGACATTTCAAGGCTTACAATGCACATAACTCCGAAAAGTCAGAAGTGCGCGCCGATTTCTTAACCACTAGGCCATCACCGCTTTTGATACAACTTTGAAAATCAGTACGGCTTTGTCCCCAGGACCTCTCATTCGAAAGACCAGCGTATAAACCAAAGTGCAACTGCTTTGTTAATTGGCGAGGACGTATTACAATCGAAGAAAGCGCCAAAAATATAGCCAAGCACAGCTTGAATGTTTCGTTCGTAATTTTACACGTCTCCCTCCAACTCCAGTTCTAATTTATTTTTATTGCCTGCTAAGATCGTGTGTTTATTGCTACCGCAACGCGGAGCTTTTCTTCGCGAGATTTATCCGGCTCTACTCGACCTCGCGTGTGGTCACCATAAATATACCGTCTTTAGCGCTAAATAAAAGGAACTAATGAAATGCGCTCAATTGTTTTTGGTTCGTAAGTTCATACTTTTTTTTTATACCAACCAAATGTAATATACTGTTATAACAGTATGTAATATCTGCTAAAATGTACAACAGTTTATTGGCAAAGCTTTCGTGGGTCTTTTAAACAAAGTACACACAAATTCAAACCACAGTAACAATTTTTTTTTTTTTTTAATAATATACGAACAAAAAAAAGACATATAAATATATACAAAGATAAAAAAACCTAAAAATAAACAGTATGAAAACAAATATATAAAGAAGATTATGATGTGAAGTCATTTTACGTATTACGAACGAATATTCTCGAAATGTTAGTAGTTATATATATTTATTAATGAACGCTTTATTAATTGGATTGTTCATATCCGGGAAAGGGAGTAGAAAGACAAATGCTTAATTTAATTCTTATAATAAGTTTGAGATCTACGTTACGAAAACAATCTTTCTAAAATTGATCTGTTCTCGAAATTTCGACTTCTTCTAGAACCATCCAACCAGCTTGGTGGTACCATATTACTGTATTCTAATTTAGCCAACTTCAGGCGTTCATAGCTCTGCGATTTGTTTCGATTGTAAGCGATCGACAGAGTTAAGCTACAGCGGGCGCGGTCGGTAAGAGGATAGGTGACCGTTAATGTCAAAAATTCATTAACTCTTCCGTGCTTAGGAAGGCACGTAAACCCGTCGGTCCCGAATGTCTTAAGATATGCCATATCAGAGGCGAACGAATGGCATAAAAATCTTCCGACACTTGCGTTGTGTAAACCCTCCATCAATCCGCATTGGAGCATCGCGATGGAGTATGCTCTAGTCTTCCTCAGGATGAGGAAAGACCCGTGCCCAGTACTGGGCGGCCATGGTTGAAGCCATCTAATCCAAGGGTGAGCAAGCCGCGGCCCGTATGCGACCCTTTGAGAATTTTTAAATTAGTTTTTTATGCTTAGTACATGATTATGTTATTTCAAACTCCGTCAAAACATAAAATAATACTACATAAAAAAGCATTGTGATATAATATTTTGAAAATATATACAATCTGTATATAATATCTAAACCGTTAAGATAGTATAAGTAATGTTTATCTATGTAAGGCCCTCTGGTAAAATGAAATTTAAAATTGGCCCTTTGATTCGAAAGGTTGCTCACCCCTGCTAATTTATAGCTACCTGTTTGTCGAATTTGATGCTTTAATATGATAAAAAATGGCTAAAGATTCAATCTTACAAACACAATTCCCAGCTGTCTTATTTGGGAGTATTCACATGACTTATTCCACTATCCTATTACTACTAAATTATTCGTAATTTACTAATTATCCTACTAATATTATAAATGTAAAAGTTTGTCAAAAAATATGAATGTTTGCATTTCCTTCACGTGATAACCGTTCAACGGATTAAAATGAAACTTGACACACAGGTAGGCCACATCCAGGAAATAAACATGGGATAGATTTTATCCCGATTGTAGATTCTTTTGGGATGGTATGCACGTTTGTGTGCAAGTTTAGAAACCCGTCACGCGCCATTAAATGATCCAAATTAAACATGGCCACCATATAGCTTA
>DWJZ01006735.1:0-12741 GCA_018249125.1 Asbolis capucinus
TCACGATGTTTTCCTTCACCGTTATATCGAGTGACATTTAAATGCTTTAAACGCACATAACTCCGAAAAGTCAGAGGTGCGCGCCCTGGGATTCGAACCCGATCCCCCGAGTAGGAGCTTGAATTCTAAACCATTATATTATCACTGTTTAATTATTCGTAATATCACCTACGCTGCGGAAATTATTGACAATAGAGCAAAATTATGTACACAGGTTTATAAAGGACATCAATGTCTACAGCACCATCGGGGCTAGGGACTTATCCACGAAACCATATATCTAACTGTTACAGTTATGTCACAGTAACTACTCTGCTCTAGTAACTGCGTCTTCCAACGAGAAGTGAGGGCAGTTTGTAGTGGTGCAGTAACTTGCTTATTACATAATTAACTTGATAATGTAGAACTAGAGTTACCACTCAAGTCATACAACACGGGACAGTTTCCTGTTTCCTTTGTATTAACTATGTGTGATGTAGGGATAGTTTAGAACAAACAGACAAATGGAGCTGTTTCATATTCAGACTAAGCTATTGTCTACTCATACTTTAGTTTCTAATTTAAAGTTTAGAACTGTCTAATTACCTGCTAGAAGTTGCTAGAACGTCTGAGAAGTACCTTTATGTTGCCAACCGAATGAAAATGTTGCTGTGTGTTTACATGACACATTTTATTTTTAACTGTGAATTGATAAATATATTAGTTTGGTAAGAATATTTTTGATAGAGTATTTTTGTTTCTTCAGTTTTTCTTCCTGTTTTTATAATCCAAACTGGAAACTAATTTAACTAGTAATATCATAAAATAAAGACGAAATAATTTCATTGCTTCTTTGAAGAGAATGAGCTACGAAACTACTGGAATGATTTGAAAAATTCTGTAACTATTAGACTCCTACATTATTAGTCAACATGGGTTATAAAATATTTTCAAAAACTGTCGGTCTAAAGTCAGGACTATATATAGAAATAGAACCAAATTGATTCAGTTATGTTGCACAGTAAACATTGTCAATATAATATCTAACAGAAATCACATTTTTGATGAAACTCTTCATTAAACATGTAGTTAATAAATAACGAATCAAATGGAGGAATGATGATTGTGGCACGTGATTTTTGAATGATACATAACGTCTTCAAAAGATCGTGACGATGCTTAAGCACTATCCAGGACAGACTAAAACACCCCAAAAATCAGGACATGTCCTGGGAAAACGGGACAGTTGGCAACCCTAAATCAATTTTAAGATTGTAACTTTCTTAAAGAATTGCCAAAACCGGTTGTGTAATACATACATAATTTATAAATTGCAATGTATTGCAGTTACGTATATGGTAGAATGTGCGGTGTAGCGGACATTACGTCACAGAGCTTCAGGATCTGTCAGGATGTCGTCTGGTTGGTGTACAACACCACAATCGTTGTACAGGTAAATGCATCCCCATTAGGGGGTATTGTTCGTTGGTATACCTAACATTGTACATCCTGGGGTACTAATATTATAGATTTGAAAGTAACTCTTTCAGGCAAAAACTACCGAACCGATTTTGATAAAAGTTAGTAGTAACGTAGGATAGAAATTCAGGAACAGCAAACTCAATTTTTTTGTGAAAAAAGGCTTGAGGGAGTTAAAATAGGGAATAAAACATATCTGGCGGACCATAACTAGGGTTTCAAAGAATAGAAACCGAAACAATCCGTGGGTTTCGTTTATCTGTTTGCCTTTTATCCGTGCCTCTGTGTGTGCTAAGCTCGGTATAACAAAAAAATCGTTATATCGCGTACGTTGCACAAATTATTGATAATAGATCAAAGTGATGTACTACAGTTTAATTGAGGACTTTAATATCTACAAATAAGTCCGTGAGATCATATATGTATTACAGTTAAGTCACAATAACTATGTTTTTTATAGGAACTGGCACTTCGAAAGCGAAGCTTTGTTTTTATTGTTCAAATAAACTCAGCATACCGTGATACAATGGGCACAAGCCAATACAGGCTAGTGTCGTCAGCGCCATCTAGATTCACCTGGTCTTCTCCATTAATCCGCGCTCCATCGCCACTCGCTTTCAAACTTTATTCATTGTTTCAGTTTCAGTGCAGTCCGCGCGAGCTTCTCCAGATTGGATTTGTCTTTCAAACTCTAATTCTTTACTTCACTGAAACTAACTTTATTCGTTCAAGAAAATGTTATGAAAATTTAATACTTACTAAAATTATAAATTAGAAAGCTCCTGTCTGCTTGTTAGCGCTTTCATGCGTCCGATACTGGACCAATTTTGATAAATTGATACTGAAATAGACTAAAACTATTTCTTACTTAGTAAAAAATTCTTGAAGGGGTTGAAAGATTGTATAAAAATTCATTATCATTGTTATAAAATCATAAAATTTTGTGTTTATACACATGTCAACAAATATTTTAGTGTTTATGAAAAAGCATCCTCTATAAGAGACGACAGCTGTTCTGAGCAAACTATAAAAATTGTCATAGTCAGTTCTGTATAAAAATTGTCATAGTCAGTTCTGTATAAAAATTGTCATAGTCAGTCAAATACGCATTATTAAGCATAACTCATATCCGTCAGATGTCGCTCGCGGGACAAGTACAAGCATTAATTTAAAAAAAAATCATCAAAATCGGGACACCTAGTATAAAGTTATGAAATAAAGAACAAAAATAATACCATTGAAAGAATTACTACCTTAAATTATCGTAATAGGGTCAAAAACTCACCACATGAAAAGAACCAGCATTAAAACAAAACAAGATTATCAAAATCGGTCCACTTAGAAAAAGCACCTTTTTGAAATTAGCCTCAAAACAACAACATGGTTATTACTGATTATTACTCACAAAAGGAATTTCTTTACATCAAGGAGCTGATTCCAGGAACACATCCCAATCACAACTGAATAACACATCTTTGTGTGTGTTTATTGGAGTGAACAAAATACGAGAACAGTTAAATTTAATATTGACTCTTCTGAACATAACTTGTACTTATTACTTTATTCAGTTAAACGGTACTCGGCTTCAACCCTTTGATGGCCCACTACTGAGCACCGGTTTCTCCTTACACTGAGGAGGCCTATAGCATACTCCACCACGCTGCTCCAACGCGGTTTGGTGGAGGTGCTAGTGGCCAACGCAAGTGTCGGAAGCATTATTGCCGCCGTAGGCCTCCGATACAGCTTAACGATTGCTATCTGACGACAACTACCAACGTGTCCTCGGAAGCACGGAAGCGTTTATGATATTTTTACCACTAGCGCACACCCATTCTCCTACCGACCGCGCCGGCTGTTCGTTAACTCTTCCGATGGGTTACTATCGAAACAAGCCGCAGGGCTACATATGCTCTAAGCTTAAACTGGGCTTATTTCATTACTAGAACCTTCCGCCGCTTCGCTTCGGAAACACCAGTTACCAGAAAAAGGTCGTTATTGTGACGTAACTGTCATAATTAGACATATGGTATTGTGGATTTATTTGTTGTTGAAATCATCTTTAAAACTGTAGTACATTTTTGCTATATTGTCAATAATTTACACAGCGTACGCGATACAAAGATATTTTTTGGTATTTTTTCTCAACTTGGGTTACATTATCATCCCCTTCAACCCCTATCTACAACCGCCCTCTTCACCTCCCTCATCCCTTCTTTGACCCCCTACAGTCAACATTACATGAATAAAACTTGCTATTTTTTTTTTGTTTTTTTTTTTGTCAGGGCATGCATTACGCATACACATGGGGAGGCGGATGTGTTATATGGAACTCAGGAGAAATACACCCCTTTACCCACTAAAAACCCCTTGGTTCTCCCAAACCCGTAAGTGGGTAGGCGTCGGGAAATATAGCCTTAACTACAGAGACCAATTTTATTTCAACCCTCAATAAGTTATAGTTTTATTCTACTTCTAGAAAATATCAGCAAAATTATTTTAGTAGTTTAGGCGTGGAAAGGCACCAGTCAAGGTCTGTACTGAACGAAATATGGAAGTAAAACCTATCCTATTCATATAAAAAATGCGAAAGGATGTGAAGAAGGATTTTTGTTAGTCTTTCACGCAAAAACTACAGAATCAATGCGTGATATACACGATACAGGATAAAGTTTCACACATACATACATAACGAGATAACACGTACTTTTTTCGACATCAAAAAATGAGGAGGTATTCAAATAGTGTGTTTTTTTATGTTTATCAATCCAAGACTTGAGCGACAGGCAGATAGTAATTTTGAATAAAACTCGATGATTAGATACTAATAATTTATCAATATACAATAATTATTGTCACTAAAAGGTACATTATATATGTATACATATTTTATTGTGTTAGTATTATACTCGTATGTACAGAAACGAATCAGTTTCTCAGGTATATTTGTAAGAGCAAAGTAATAACTCTGTTGTTAAGATGAAAAATGATATATTTCCTCGGAAGAAATATATTTATTTTAGCAGTAAAACAGCTAACAGCAGATTTACGCTCATCTCGAGATTTGTTAGCGGAGATTATACCGCGGAGAGGTTTGGAGGGACCAGTGCAGGACAATTTAGAAGGAATTTTTTTATTTTTTTCCAACTAATTCCTTTCCGCGACTTCTCCCGTGGTTATACGTTAATAAAATGTGTTATTTTAGACTGTATTGACTGACATGGCGAACTTCGAATATTAATCTTTATAGTTTTCATTTTAATATTCTATATACTCGTAACGTAACTATTAAACATACAAAAATAAAAAATAAAAATATTTTTACGGCATTTTTTATGCGCAGTTGAATTTGACCACGGTTTTAAATTATTTTCTCATTTGACACCTTAATTATTGTAATCTATAATTGTCCCACTATTGGGCTCAGGTCTCCAACACTACGGTCTACAATGTGAGAGCCATAGTCCACCACGCTGGCCAAGTGCGAATTGAGACCTTTTGTAGCCAATACCAACAAGCCAAGCCGTGACACATCTATATTCAAAATATGAATAATATTATCAACATCTATTTTAATATATACTACTCGTCCCTAACTTAGAATATATTTAATGGAATTAATAATTAAATTTCGATAGGTAATAAGTTTTTTAACACATATTGTGGATAACGAAACATAATTAGCACAGGTCACGATGAGTCGAGTTTAAATTCATAAAACCGGCCATCTATAACGGCGAAGGAAAAAAAAGTACCCTAGCTATTGGAAAGCAATTAATTTGGGAATTGGCCGAGTGTGGCGCGCACACCCGACAAATGGCCACGTCATTTAAATCTGCTGATCTCATGTTTGTCTTCCCGCCATATTTAAATTCAATTTTGGAACGCCCACATAGGAACAAACACGGCGGGAAAATCATTCTAATTTAACAGAGTGTTCATGTTAATTATTTAAACTAAAGGTCTCCCTTAACTCTTAACTTAACTTAACTCTGGAGGATCTGGTATTTGCACAGAGTATAGGAGAGCAAAGAAGCAGTGATAGCATAACGGTTTAAAATTGGCCACCGAACAGCGGGCCCTAAGTTCAAAATCACTTCACTTCTAATTTTTAAAAAGTTTCCCGCCTACCTATGATGTGGGAAACCGTGAAAGACTGGAATAAGATGCCCGCGTCGGTGTTTTCGTTTGATTACAATGTAAATATCTTCAAGCCAGGAGTGAATGGGCATCTACTAAGTTAGTGCGCTTTACCATCAAAGACATCATCGCCACTTACCATCAGGTGGGATTGATGTCAAGCATTGTCTTAACCATCGTAAAAAAAATTATCACTTGCTACGGTGAAGGAAAACACCATGAGGCACCTGCACTGCTGAGAGTTATCCACAGAGTTCTCGAAGGTATGTGAAGTCTACCAATCCGGACTTGACCAGCCTGGTGGACTATGTCCCAGACCTCTTACATTGTGAGAAGACCCAAGACCAACAGTGGAAGATTCAAGGGTTGAAATGAAAAAAAATTTTTGAATAGTTAAAGAACGAGCATCGGTTGAAATTTTCATGTTATCAAATATGGCGCCGGTTTGTATTTGTATTGCCGGTTTTGGTATCGTTGTTGGGAGGATGTTGTTTTATTAAAATGTTATCCGTATAAAAGGTTTGTAGGAAACGTTTGCAAGGACGTAACTAAGTACCCTGTTTTATTCGTATATGAATAAAGATAGAGAACTAAAGATTTTGCTTTGTTTTAACTTTGAGGGTAGGCACAATTAAATAAAAATACGCAGTACCCACAAGATTTATTGTATTGTATGTATAAGGAATAATCATTTTTGATACAACTCACACACGAGTACCTGACCCCAAATGAAGTTTAGGCTTTATCTATGGTGTTCAGATAACAGCTAAACATAAATAATATGTTTTTGAATATATACTTAAATAGATACTTTTTAACACAACAAAATATTAATGAACAGTAATAGAAAAGTTTGCCCTGGGTGGGAATCAAACCCACGACCTCCGACATAGCAGTCAGTTTCATTAACCACTAGATCAACAAGCTAGTCAACCTTGTACCCTGGCGAAGGATTTGAACCTAGACCATCTCATTCGAGCGACCAACATTGAAATTACTAGGCTGTCTACTTAAATTTAGAAGAAGAAGTAGATCAGTTATTAAATTTTATCTTGAAGAAGTTCAGTTATTAAATTTGATTTTGAAGAAGTTCTATTATTAAATTTGATTTTGAAGAAGATATTCGATCTGCCTAATGTTTGTGATCAAGAAACGAATTGACCAAACTGAACCACACTTGTTAGTAGCTAACTCAAGTTTTGCTAGTTTTTATACCGTCATACCATCTGATGCAAAGAACGATGACTGTATGTACCCTTAAGGACACAGAAACCTAGCTACTAGCAATCACCCATACACTTTTCGACATCGTCCACTATTGTTTAAATTTGCTTAAGTTTGCGATGGACACAAGCCACTGAACTAAGTGAAGTAATGATATGATTATATTTTTCTAATATCCGTTGTCAGTATACTTTTGACAGAGTAACTAACTCAATGATATTTTTTGTCTTTCCTTGGGTGGAATTAAGATAAGGAATAATAGAACTCATATTTTGAAACACACTTGCTTATAATATGAGTTTTATTTATTTTTATAAATAGGAAATTTTTGATTGTTTAAGGATAAGGCCGTCAAAGCACTGGATAGATTTGAAAAATTCTTTTATTATTAGAATCCTAATATTATTCCTGATGAACTTAGGCTACAAAATATTTCCAAAAACGTTAGGGGTACGTATGAAAACTTCGATAACGTAACCCGAGGTGTGAAAAAAATACCAAAAAATCCTTTATATCGCGTACAGTGCGGAAACTATTGATAATAGAGCAAAGTTATGTACTAAAGTTTTATAGAGGATATCAAATAAACAAATAAGTCTGTGACGCTATGTGCCAAGTGTTACAGTCACGTCACAATAACTATTTTCCTGATAACTGGTTCATCCAAAGCGCAACTTTAATATAACAACGCGAATAATTTTCAGCTAATAACATAACTTAGATGTCGGTAAATATGTGCTCGGAGCGGCTCACAGCTTGTCGCAGTATGTTTGGCTGCCTCAACTACCACTCAAATTAAACCTCAGCAGCATTCGCAACTCCAACAACTCGTATGTTAAAAACAGTTTTATTACTCTTACAATTTCCAACATCTATTTTCCAACTAGCTAAGCAAAAAATGTTTAAACTTCTTCACGCTTTCCGAAAGCAAACTAACGGAAAACTGGCTTCGAACGATCTCAAAGATTCAGAGAGAAAATTACTTCAAAAGTTGAACCATTATTATTTTCACATACTAGCGGGCGCATATAATTACCAAGCAAATAGCGTAAAGTGAGAGAAAAGAGGTTTTGAAGCATATGGTGCTACAGCGGTAATGTGAGGAGTTATTTACTTGATGCTCGTTAGTATGACGTCGTCTGTAATGATATGCCGGGCTCATGAATCTTGATGCTTACGGTTGGTACACGCGCTCGCTATAAAATAACTTTGGTATTTTTGAATCTAGCCCTGCTGTTTGTTTAGGTTGTAAGCTATCGAAAAAGTTAAGCAACAGCTAATGCGGTTGGTAGGAGGATCGGTGACCGCTAGTGCCAAAAAAAAAATTAACGCTTCTGTGCGTCGGAGGGCACGTGACGCCGTCGGTCCCGGTTGACGTCGTAAGATAGCAACCGTTAAGCTATGTCGGAGGCTTTGGGGCGGCTTAAAAACTTCCAAATAGACAAATACGTTGGCCACTAATCCCAATCCGCGTTGGAGCAGCGTGGAGTATCTTCTAGGCCGCTAAATATGGCGAGAGACCCACGCTCAGTAGTGGGACATGGATGGGAAGTCAAGCCATTTGTAAATGTATAGCCTTGAGTAGGCAACGTTACTGTATTATATGGTTGGCAGGATATAGCTTTTGTCCCGACGTAACGTGGACAAATAAAATTTCTTATGATTTTTCTGAAAATCTCTCCTAACTTTGTGTCAATTTTCATCAAAATCGGTTCAGTAGCTTAGGCGTAAAAAGGTAACAAACAGACAGAGTTACTTTCGCATATATTAGTGAGAATTAAAAGTACATGGAAGATTGAAGCTCAGGCCCTGTAGGAAAACCAACGTTAAAAGCGCTGAATTTCATTGATTGTACGTTTCAATACAAAACAGTTTTATTATTTAAATATTATTCTATTCTAACACCAGCTGACCCGGCGAACTTTGTACCGCAAGACATTATTTTTACCTTTTAAACCTGTCCTGAACTTTCACAAATATTTCAAAACCAAAATTAGTAATTTAGTTGTAGTGTAGATAAATAACCTAGACACTGACTACAGCGCCATCTGTCGGACTGATTTGTGAATCTAAGGCATTCAGTGTGCCACCCAAACGCATGCAAAAACAAACATTCAAATATCAGTGACATACACACGTATAGTAAAATTATATTCTATATATATAAAAATCAATGCCACTTTTAGTTAAAATTTTATAACTCGCGAACGGGCTCACCTATCCAAACCAAATGTTTAGGCTTTGTTCTGACTATTTAGTAGATAGTTTATGTTATGTAGAAGTTTACACAAAATCGGTAGAGTGGTTCTTCATTTATCACATTGTTTGCATTTGTAAATGGAGATTTTACTGTCTCATTGAACCTTTTTCAGTACACGCGGACGAAGTCGCGGGCTGAAGCTAGTATAGTATAAAGATATCGAGTCTTTTAATGGATTCCTGATTACTAGTTAATTTAATT
Organism: Asbolis capucinus; assembly: GCA_018249125.1. Taxonomy (NCBI): domain Eukaryota; kingdom Metazoa; phylum Arthropoda; class Insecta; order Lepidoptera; family Hesperiidae; genus Asbolis; species Asbolis capucinus. The sequence continues at coordinate 9,281 of DWJZ01006735.1, forward strand.
TTCGAACAGCTTCTATGTATTCCACAATGAACTCAATTGATATCAATGGAACTCTTAACTAACATTAAATTTAATGAATAAATTTTATCCTTGCCGTATTGAGTACTATTGTTGGGTTTTAATTGGAATCAAAGTGAAACCAATTACTATGCATAGGTTTATAAGAGCTATCACTTCCAAAGACTTAATAGTGCTGTTCAATTGACCCACTAGAATTTATTTTGTTACTCTTTGCGGCGTTCACCAATTATTTTGCTAAAACGAATATTTTCAGTCAAAACTTTTTCTATCAACTTAAATAAATGTATCCAAGTTGCTCTAATTTGTCTTATTTCTTTGTTCTCGTGTTTGAATTCGGGGTTTGATGATAACTAAAAAGCGTTGGGAAGGGAAAAAAATGTTCCCGATTGAAAGCGCCCAACGTGCTTAGATTTTTTTTTATAAATTGAGGACCGAAGTTGGAAAAATTGTGTACACTTTTTGCGAAGCCAACTAGGCGTCTTCATAACTCTTTCTGAAGAGTTTTACAAGTTTTTCCCTGACACAACAGTATCGCAGCGCCTCGGGCAACGGTAAATGGATTATAATAGCTTACTACCTACTTAAAAGATTTGGGCACTTAGATATTATCAGCAGTGTTTTATGATGAGTACCTGGCAGAGCGTTGCTCGGTGTTAGACTAATGAGTAACGCCACTTAACGTAATTGTATACAAGATAAAAAGGTGAGGCTTATTTTTTAAGTCTTGAAAAATACACGTGAACGTACATATATCGAAATTGAAATTGATTTTCGAACCAACAATCCATGATTGGCGTCAATTGAAGGATGCCGGCAGACAAAAAAACTAAAAATATACATATAAATAAAAACCAACAATTCCATTCATATATTTTTGTATGAAAAAACCAAATAAAAGATTATCAACCAATTAAAATGTAAAAAGTTAAGACTAAAAGAAAAATGCTGAAAATATAATCATAATTATTATTTCACTTTAATAAATGTATCTTAAATAAGTCCGTTTAGAATTTAACAATAATGTTATTGTTCAGTTCGCAAATTTTTCGACAACTTCAATTTTATAATTCTGAAATAAATATTGTCGGAATTAAACCAGAGCAAACAGACAGATCGACAAAAATTGTAAAAAAAATGGTATTACCGTGTTCACATGCATTTAGTAAGAAGCAATTTTTATATCACAATCAGATCCCCCAATCCTATTAATATTATAAATGCGAAAGTTTGTCAGAATGTATGGATGTTTGTTACTCTTTCACGAAAAATCTACTTGACTGATTTGGATGAAATTTTACAGAAAAGTAGGTTATACATCAGAATAACATTTAGGCTATAATTTGTAATGATTTTTTGTAATTTTGGTCATAATATAACGATAAATGTCAATTAAGTCGGAATAAAATCTGCCTTCTGAGAGCTATCTTGGTGTACGCTGCCTGAACCATTGGAGTTACACGAAGATGATGTACTGCAGGATTGTTTGTCTCGAGTAGTTCTAAATAAAATCCGAGACATCATATATCTACCTTTTATGTAGAAGCCACTATGACCAAAATTGTGAACCATAAATTTAATTAAATGGGATTTTTTTTACAATGCACATTTGATATATAGGAATTTTTATAGGAACAGATAAAATTATGAACATGTCGCGAGCGAAGCCGCGGGCGGACCCCAGTTTAATATATTTGTATATATTTTGTTAGCAACTAATTCCAATTAGGTAACAATATTGATTTAATGAATCTTTCATGTGTTATGAGGGCGGACTGCGAGTGTGATAAAGTGACATCTGAGGCTGTTGGGGTTCACTTGAATATCGAACGTGCGTGGATATACGAAGGCTTTCACCTTTAAAAATAATTGAAAATACAATGGATGAAAAAAATCATTTTTTATACAGAATGGTTTGTTTCTATACAAAAATTTGTTACTGAGCATATTTTATTTATTTACTCATTTTTGTATCGAATCTGTATCATCTCATATATACATATGTATGTACTTCCCTCTCTTTCATTCCGCTTCCCTCTCCCTTTGTTTAGACCCTTCCTTCAACCCCACGTCCCAAAGTCAATATCTTATCTAGTGCATATATACAAAGAGTTTTGCTTATACATATCTTCAATAATGAACTTTCATTTCCTATAAAAAATAGCCTTTATTTTTCCTCATTTTTATTGTACCTTTGTACTAAGTTTCATCACATTCGGTTTAGTAGTTAAGGCGGTTCTGTAGTTTTTTTTCTTCCAGTCTACAATACATAGAGTACATAGTCTTTTCGTCAAGTTTGTATTCGTTTATAAACTCGATGACATATAGGTATTGTCTATCGAGATTATGTATGATTTATCATAATTTTTTTTAATATATATTTTGTAATTAATTTAATAGCTGATGTAGGGACATTTTAATGTAAAATTTGGACATCTGTTAACTACGACTAAATAAATGCATTTCATTTGATTTCATATTAAGGCGTCAACATGTAACAGACAGAAATACATAGTTACTTTCGCCTTTATAATATAAGTAATTATAACATAGTGGAAAACATACTACGTTTCGAACCGCGTGTATCCCTACATTAATACTACTGCAGTGGTACTTGCAGTCCTATTGATGTCGTAAGCCGTTTGCATGCATATTGTTCTTAATAACCGCGATGAAACAGTCGAGTTACGACCAGACGTCTGCCCCTCAAGTTGTACAAGATTGCGTGTAGCTCTAGCATATGATAGACACCAAATTAATTATCCTTACTAAACGTCTTCTACGTGCTTCTACTCTCCTACTTATATTATTAATGTGAAAGTTTGTGTACATGTTTAGATTTCTTTCACACGCTAACTTATTACATAGACCATATCCAGGAATACCATAGGATACTTTTTATCCCGGTTGTAGGTTCCTCTGGGATGACATGCACGTTTATGTTTGATGTTGCGTTTCTTTCATGTGCTAACCGTTGAACGGGTTAACATGAGACTTGGCACACAGATAGACCGTATCCAGGAATTTAACATAAGAAAGACTTTATCCCGATTATAGATTCTCCTAGTGTGGGTGTGACTGTGTGATGTGCACGTAAATATGTTTGGATATTTGCGTTCCAATGCATTTGAAATAATCGCAGGAAGCTGCGGGTAGAAACTCGTAAATCATAATACTTTATTTGCGTCGTAAGTCATCTGTACCTGAATCACGGTGACCTTTGTATCGCGTAGCTTACATAAGTGTCGAGATTTGTAGATACAAAGCAGTCTTCTAGCGCATGCTTCCAAGGGAGCGCCGCTTGCGCCCCGTATCTCCAAGTAGGGTCACCTCAGATTAAGGTTTAGAGGTCTTGTTCGGCCAAAGCCAGCCTCGGGTGGTGTTTAGTGGGTAGGCATGTATGTCTATCGTGAGTCCCACATAACCAGTACAGCCAGGTGTCG
>DWJZ01006736.1:0-12740 GCA_018249125.1 Asbolis capucinus
TAAAGAAAAAAAAAATATTTTTTTTTTAAATTGAAATTTTCTACCCTTCATTAAATCATAGTCGTCAATTTTCAGGAGGATACGACACAAGTTCTCTGGGTCATGGGACCTGATGGTTCCGATGGGCAACTGCCGAAGCACATCAAGAATTCCAGGCCTCTGCGTCTTCTGCAGCCCATGTCCAAGCCTGATACGATTCCTCTCAGCTATTGGGATGTTAGGATAACTAATGTAAGTATGAATGCTTTGAATTTGGCTTAATTCATACTATAATGCCAGATTACTCAAAAAGAAAATTCGTCATTAATAACTCAAAAATATGAAGTATTCAAAGTTCAAAGATCTATTCTAAGTTTGCACCAATTTCAAAATAAATAACCTTTTAATTTTATAATTATTATAAACTCAACTCCTTAGTTTTGAGTTTATTCTTTGTTGTAGAATAATTTTTATATAGTGTAATTTATAGAATGAAATACTAATAAATACTAAATATTTATTTTGCCATTTTGTTAGCTCCTAACAATAAGCCCGTGACACGTTTTGGAGCTTTTCTCAAATAATAATTTACCTATTTTGATGTTTTCAACCATTTTCACGTAGTCTAAATATTTTCATAAATTTATTCCAATTAACCGAAATATAAACATTTTCTACTACTTAATTTATTTAAACACTTTTATCCTATGCTCCATAATTTAAATAATATCTAATTCCTTATTCCATTTCAGCTAAAAATACCACATGATATGGCCACTCTTTTCTGGTGCAAGATCTTCAAAGCACCAGAGTTACAGACGAAACACCACATTGTTGGGTACGAGCCTCTCATCGACAGTAGACCTATCAGGGGAGGCAAGGCTGTAGTGGAGAAGAACTCCCTCTCACCAGTCCATCACATGGTGTTGTATGAATGTGTGGAAGACCATGATAAACGTCAGTGGAATGAATGGGCTGAGGGAACTGGGTTTTTTGGGCCAATGAGACCTCCTGAGTTTGTTACATGCGTCACTCCAATCGCAGCCTGGGCTATTGGTTCCAAAGGTACAGAATTATCTATATATTTTTTCTTAAACATTATCATTTTAATGAACAGACTGCCCTTGATTAAACATTTTATATATTTTAAGCAAACATTTTATATATTTAAAATTATAAGATACTCCAGAAAATCCAGAAAAACAGAATATCACAAAAGTATTTAAACATATATAAACAATAATTTGAAAATAAAACAGTTGGCAATGACTTAACAAAACAGATAATAATAAAATAAATAACTAAAAAATAACAGAAAGAAACAGAACTTTAGCACTCTAATCTTAGTGTTCAGAAAACCTTAATTTTTTTTTGTTCTGTAGCATAGTATAATTAAATGTTTTCGTCACGAAATTTCCCACAAGCCTCTGTAAGGTCAAGATATCTTCTCATAACAATATCACATGCCTAATATACCCTTAGAAAATCATTAACAAACCTCTATAAACTCCCTTGCTACTCCTAAACTTCTAATATAGTTTCATAATTAATCTCCTTCACAAGCTAAAACGACCTCTAAAAACACAGGCACAGAACTCAATTTTGTATAGCGTATTAATGATGAAATAACTATAGCTCATATTAATATTGCAGGCGAATTTCTTCCCGAAAACGTTGGTATTCCGCTGGGCGAGAGAGGTGGGGTCTCCTTCTATATGCTGGAAGTTCATTACGACAACCAAGCTCTTCATGAGGGTAAGAATTTGACATGTTGTGTATATATGACAGAGAGACAAAAGATTTCTTAGTTCTGGGTAAATTATGGAATGAACTCCCTGTATCGGAGTTCCGCAATTGCTGTGACATGGGGAACTTCAAGATACGGGTACATTATTTCCTCCTGGGCTGGCAGCGAATTAGTGATGCACTTGTAGCTAATGACCATGGGCGGGGGTTCACTTACCATCAGGTGATGCGTCTGCTAATTTGTCTACGTATAGTATAAAAAAATCGCTCCGTATATCTTCGAAATTACACCGCAAATTACTGGCTTGTTTGTTTAGTAATTTCATTGTGAAATTATTGAATTGTTGATGAATAAAATAATTAATAGCGATGCGTGTATGTATATCTAGTTTGTATTTCGTTTAATTTTTCCGTCAGTCCTTAGACAGGTATTCAGACATACTTTGGATACAGACACATTTTTTTTGTATCAATTAACGCTTACACATACTCATATCCGCGCTTTAAGCTTTCTTATGTGACGTAAGGCTTGTAACACAAATTACACCTATGACTTGAGTATGAGAAAGAGAAAGTGAGATAAAGAGAGAAAGTGAGATAGAGAGTGATAAAAAGATAGAGAGAGAGAGAGGAAGTGATATAGATAGATAGAAAGTGATAAAAAGATAGAGAGAGAGAGAAAGTGTCATAGAGAGAGAGATAAAGAGGAGAAAACTATACTTGACTTTAACAATAAAAAAAATATTATTTACCATTCCAGTCCTGGACAACTCTGGCATCAGGATCCACTATACCCCAGCACTGAGACCTCATGATGCTGCTCTGCTGGGAGCTGGAGTAGGGGTGTCGGCTCTCCACATGATACCTCCTAAACAGAAGGCTTACAGGACTGTTGGTATTTGCAGCCAGGAGTGTACCAATAATGTGAGTGTTACTTACTTGTAAGTTACTTTAATTGTTACATGTTACATTATTTGCTATATGTTCCATTACTCGATATATAAATGTTACAAATATAGCCTAGTGGTTTGAACCTTGGTTTCTCGAACGAAGATATCTGAGATATAAATGTCTGTCCGGGCCGGGTATCGTACCTGGATACCTTCTTCTCAAGGATAGAGTTATAATCTAGTAAATCAGGGGTCGGCAACAGGAGGCCCGAGGGCCACATGTTGTCGGCAACAGGAGGCCCGAGGGCCACATGTTGCGGTGCGGCTCGTACCGACCCTATTTACATAACACGCTTGGCGTTTTTTACAATATCCTTATAACATATCTAGGCCTCGTTTAAGAAAAGGTTGCCGACCCATGTACTAGACTATAACCTTATCTAGTTTTTTTATAATAGAGAAAAAAGTCGAATACTTAAAAAATGTAATATAATAAATGTATCTATATTGTTTTGCCTTTAAGTACTCGAAATCAAACGGTCAAACTCAACATGCAATTAGTACCTTATGTGTATTGAAATAAAGTCGAACTTACAATGTACTTAATATCCTCATAATGTTGTCACTTCATGGGGTAATTTGCAGTATTTCATGTAACGCCCATCGTTATTTTGAATTTGCAATTATCTGTACCACAGAGTAACTTGAGTTTATGTTATTAAGTGTCAGATTAAGAGCGTAATCTCAAGAATCGATCTCAAGATTGTCTTAGCAAAATGTAATCTAGACTAGACTTTGTTTTCAAAAGTTATTGTAGACTATTTTTAAAATTTATTTGATTTGCTTGATCGCCTGTTACGGTGCTTCTAATTAATTTCAAAAACTTCCATAAATCTGTCAAAAAGTTTATAAAAATAATTGCACCTCTAAATCTGGAAATTCGATTTAAAAAAATATATATTTTAATGCGACCGAAAAATAACCAAAAAAGGTGAAATTGTTTGTTCTATCGAAATAACATGACTTACGTGTAAATGTTAAGCAAATTAAATAATACCTAATTGTACTATTTGTGTAGCCTCATATTATTTTGCTTTTTTCATTTGATATTATAGAAAACCTCACACTCCAGATATCTCTGTATATTCGTTAGCAAACTGCGTAGAACAATTTGTTAGTCTGTGGTAAATGTCTAAAGTTAATATATTCTACCACAGAAAATGGATTTTAGATATAACCTAATAGATTTTGGAAGTTTGTGTATATTTAAGATTACTTTGTTTAATATATTTATTTTCTGTTATGCTATATTGAAATTTGAAAAAGGGAGGAATTAATTTTTAATGCTACACACTCATACAGTCACAAAAGTCACCTAGGACCCAAAAATAAATATTTCTCTGCCGTATATACCGATTTTTGTTTCACTAATCCGAAAGTCGTTCGTCATCGAAATGTCAGTAGTATCGGAATACAGTACTTAAGGAGTTGAAATTTTATTGAAGCGCAGTAAATATAAATGTGAATACCAAATTCTAGCTGAACTGCAATCAAACGACTGGACTTGAATAACTTTGAAATTGGTTAAAACGAATCGAATCTGGGACCTGTTTCGTAGGCAAGGTCAACACTAACCCGAGTAAATAACGACAGTAAATATTTTTTCGTACAGTATAGATATATACCTTAATAGATAAATAAATATACATATAAAAATGTGTTTTATTTGCTGTTTTCAGACAATGCCCGAGGAAGGTATCAACATAGTATCTGTACTACTACACGCGCACGGCACCGCCAAGAAAATATCACTCAAACATATTCGAGGCACTCAAGAGTTGGAGAGAATATCTGAGGTAAGTCTTATATGAATAATCGCTCTTGTGTCTTTGTACCACTCTATTTTATTGGTCTGGTGTTATTTAGATTATATAATGTAGTACTTCATTCTTTTGATTTAGATATTTGTCCTCTTCAACTTTTCTTTTATAAAGTTTCTGTACATATTTAACTTTTTGTTGTCTATAATTTATATTGCAAGTTGTTTCAGTAAGTTTATGTTGGTTGGTAATGTTATTAAACTAATTTTGATACATATAAGTAAACTTTTGAAACACGCGCTTTGAATATATATATACGTATACATTGTAACTATATATTAAAAACTAAATAAATTAAGGAAAAACGTCGCTATTTAAAAGTAATAATATACAAAATGCCATCTATATTTGAATCATGTTAACTATTTGTGACATTACAACACGCCATCTATTAATCGTTTTAGATAAAGCAATAAAGGGCTACTGGTGCTTAGTTGACATTATAGTTCTTCTTGGTAAATCTAGATGGCGTTATTTATTATATTTCATCTTACAGGAAAATTCCTATGATGCGCGATACCAACAATCCCGAATTGTACCTGGAGGAAGAAAATTCTTAAGAGGAGATACTTTGATCACCGAATGTACATATGATAGTACTTCCCGGGATAAACCGATATTAGGAGGATATTCTGCATCCCAGGTACATCGTTATGACTCTCTTGATTTTTTCTGTACTTCGGAGGGCACGTAAAGTACCCTTTGGATTACTTTACGGTACAGACACGCATCGCCTCGTCCTTTGTATGGCGTACCGCGAATAAATTACTAGCGTCTGTGTTTCCGCCGGACTATAAGACTACATTGCCACTTACCATCAGGTGGGATTGTATCATTGTAATATGTATATAAGTCGAGCTTTCTCCGCGCTTAAGGATGTTGTAATGGATTCTTGGAACATTTCATTTTTTCCTGTGCATAAATACATTTTTGGTTATATCTCCGATCATATATCGGTACGACTCACATTCATCCCCTATTTCAAACCGTTATTTTTCACAGTAAAAAGCAGCGTATGAACCTTCTGAAATTGAAATCTATTCTTAGTACTGATTTTCAGCACAATTGGTTCAGTAAGGCGTGAAAGCATAATAGATAGACAGAGTTTCTTTAGCATTTATAATATTGGTAAGGAGTATTAACGTAAATTTCCGTAAATTTGCATGGTGGTGGAGTGGTGCAGTCCTCCTCAGGATGAGGGGAAACCGGTGCTCACTAGTGGGCTATCAATGTTTGATGGTGATATCGTATTTTCCAGGAAATGTGTTTATCCTTCGTGCTGTACTATCCCCGGACTGAGCTGGCTGGGTGCTACTCCATGACGCCGGTTGTCGAGTTCTTCCAGACGTTTGGAGTCAAAGAATTCTACGGCTTGAGCATGATAGACGTTGAGAAAATTTTCTTGTCGTCCGGGTTAGTATTTATTATAATAATGTCAAAATCAAAATTCAGGCATTAGTAATATTATTTTTATTTCAATTATTTTTTTAATCTTTTACTTTTTCGGAAAGGTGGTTTATTGAGGAGAAGTAACGGCGAAAGAAATTCCTTTCCACGTTTGAATAGAAAAAGACAATTATTTATGAACATTGGATTTTTTCCTTAACATAGCTTAATTAAGTAAATGATAGAACACCCCGCAAGTTATTATAAAATAACTGTGTATAAACACAAAATTTTTTTTTCAGAAATTTGGATGCTTTGCCGCCTAAAATAGAATTCGATATCAAGCAAAGTAGTGCCGACGATCCTATCAAGCAGGGGGATGATCAGGGGGTTGGATTGTTGAGTAAGTATACTAGGTTCGAATAAAAGTTTTTATAGGTCCACCAATCTGTCTGTGGCTTGCACCCCCCCACACTGTAATGATAATGAAATTTTGCGAATATTTCTCTTTTTTTCTTTGTTTTATAATAATAGATATATACTTTTATTTTTTTCAGAGGGTCTTGTGATCAAAGAGCCGCCAGAGTTCCGCAACAAGTCGTTCATGGCGCACCTGAGCGACATGGCGTGGGCGGAGCCGCTGCTGACGGAGCAGATCGAGAAGACCCTCTACTGGGGCTGGCACATGACCTTCTGCAAGAAGAGGGATAACGGATGGGGGGCTGTGAGTACCATTTATCTTTGATCAAAGCTATCCTACTAATGTTATACAGACCGGTTGGTCTGCTTAGTGAACCTGACTGCTACAACGATGTTCCTGGATTCGATTCCCACCCAGGTCAATCATTTCTGTGATGAGCAGGAATGTTTTTTCTGTGTGTCTGGTTGTAAATATTTATATAAATATGTATTTAAAAGTATATATCTATGTTTATAAGTTGATAACGGTATGATGAGCTTATAAATATGTTTGGATGTTTGTATTTCAATGAGTCTACAAAAACACATGGGCTACTATTTTATCAACACATGACGCGTACGAAGACAGTGCCAAAAAATATTAGATACACAGTTCCATGCAAATATTGGTTTTAAAATTGTCCTGAGTTGTTTTCCTCTCTCTCTCTCTCTCTAATTTTTAGAAATTAAATTAGTTTAGTAGCCTTTTAGTACCATTAAAAGTTGTATTCGTAAGATCTGAAATGACTGTGTAAATATAAACTAGTGACATCTATCCAAGTGGAAGCCGAAGTTCAGTTTACAAGTTTTTTCCCTAACTAATACACTAGATGGCGATGCTGAACTAACAAAAACATCTATATCGACAAATTAAAAGTAATTCGCTAAGTCACCAGATGGCGGTGCACTTGAAATTAGGGCTGGTATTTTATTTAGTTTACCCCAAACCAATTTTTGTTTAGCCAAGTTTCACAATTCCGGAATGTGTTTTTACATTTGTATTTTATGGGTAGGTGCAATGATTATAATTAGATCAGCCTAATTCTTTTTTTAAATTTATGTTGATTGTTCGTAAATACGCCAATTTGGCTTTGATTTTGTATGTGCGGTGTTGTCTAGTTTCGAACAGAGTTGTAATTTAAATTAGCTCTATTGAGATTATAAAAATAATCTTCAAATAGTGACTGCCTAACGATCTGAACGTTAGTCTTTACGAGAGGGCAAATTGTTATGGGTTTTCTTGTAAATAAAAGTATTATATATAAGTATACCGTATTCCCTGTGCATTTGTTTACAAGGACATGGTTTAACTAAGAAACTTAATTAATAGTTTGGTTAGGAGATATTATATGTTGACTTTAGGAGATATTATATGTTAAATTTAATTATGTTTTGTTTCGGTGGGGGAATTCATCGTGAGAAACCCTCTTCTCAAATATGTGTCTACAAATCGGCATGCCAGCGTGCTACACACATCATATTTGAAGACCCCACGCCCAGCAGTGGAAAAGTGTTTGTAATGAGAACTGTGTTTATTTAAATTCGTTAAAGTGGTTTTATTATTGTTAATTTTTTTTTTCAGTTAATTCAAATCCAAAATTACCCGAACTACACCGAACTGACGAATAACGACACATCTGAAAAATCTTGTCACTACAAGGGAGCTATACTGCCTTCGGTGACTAAGGCGAATGCTGCGACAGTAAAAACATATAACTTCGTACTACTTTTTGTATGTATAATGATCTTTATTGCACGGTAATAAGAACCATAATTTATAAAAACACTGGCGCCAATGATATAATTGTTTTGTTTCGTTATTTTTACAAGCTTGTGCAAATATTTTTTAAAGATTTTCGGCTTATAACATTTACCGTAGGGTATAAGTTCATGGATTAACAAGTATAATTTGGGCTGATTTGTATTGAAATATTTTCCGTTGATGTAAGTATTCTTGAAAGTTCTTTCAAGTAAAATTACGTTTCTTTTTTTCTAAAATCAATTCTTTTTTAATAATACAGGCAGGACATTTTTTATTTCGAAATCACACAAAACGAAAGCTAAGTTACAAATACAGTATTTTGTTATTTAAAAGTATTTTGGTAAGTTAATATACCGGCAAATATTTTTTTTAGCAAAAATAATATTTTGTAAAATAGACTTACGACATTTTGCAACGCGTACCAATGCACGTAACTATATTTTATTAAAAATTTACTCCACACACGTGAGCCAAATGAAATAATAAGAAAATAGTATTTATAATAATATTTTGTATTTTGTGTGTGTGTGATAATATTTTGTGAGCAAGCAAGCGCGTAGTTCTGTAGCCAGAGTTATTTTATGAGTAAATGTTTTTGTAATTTTTGTACTTATGGGTTTTTGCTCATGTCTCTAGGATGTGTAATTTTTTTTGGTGATGAATAATACCAAATGATTGGTATTAGTTTTTGATATTTTAATTAATGCCTATTGAAGAATAGGATTAGTTTTTTATGTTATTCATTTAAGGAGATTATGGTAAATTTTCAGAATCTGAAATAGTATTCAAATGTTTAATGTAATGTTTGTCATAAAAATAATATTTTTATTACTGCGAATTGAGATAGCAACAATTAATTTTCTTTTAGTGAATATCCCCTTAATATTGTTACATACAATTTGATTATATACAAACACCAATTTGATACATTTTCATTTTTCATAATTTTAAGTAAACCAATAAAATATTCATAACTTTTATAGTGTACATATATCTACTATGCAATTATTATATAGTTATTATTATTAAGAACAATGTTCACCCATTGAATTGTGTGTCTAATTTTATTTGTGGTTCAATTATTACATATAATGTTTGTGGGGGAGAAAAAAAAATACTTTTTGTGTCTTGTTTGTGTTTGTAGTTCAGAAAATTTATTTTTGTAACATCTTGTTTTCATTTTCAAATTCAACTTATATTTGAATTTTTGAAGAAACTTGAGTTGTATTATTTTCTTTTAAGACCTTAATTTAAATCTAGCTTTGTATTTATGCATTATTCAACCAAAGTGACATTTTCACAATTTGCAGCATTATAATTTTTTGATTTCTTTTCAACCGAGATGAATAGGGACGTAAGTTATAATATGATATTTTTCGTACAACGACTGAATTTGTTTTTTAATTTTTAACAGAACTATTTTTTGTTTACATAATATTTGCTTTTTTTTTAAATCAAGATGGATCAACGTAAAGTTCAGATTTATTTCAGTATAGTCCAGTTCGACGTAGGATTTTTTACCAATTATATGTTGTTCTCTCTTTACTTTCTTTGGTTAAAAAGAGATAACCAATAATTATTGTGTATTGTAGCGAAGTCCTCTAATTAAGAATATTTTTTTAATAATAATTAGCGTTAATGTCCTAGTTTTTAGTGGACGATATTGTTGGAAATGTTCTTTATATAACATGAATTGATGCACTTTCCGATAACAATATTCAATAATTGCTTAGTATTTTTGAAAAGATGATTTAATACCAACATACAGTACCTTTTGTCTTATTATCGGGCATTATAAATACCTTAGTATTTTAATAAGGTTTATATCATGAAGATTTTTATCTCTCTGCGATTAATCCATAAATCCATATTTTTTTTATCAGCGCATTATTCTGTTTTTGTCTAATGAAGATAATATTGGTTGAATCAGTTTTCTACTCTGTGAGTTTGAATGGCTTGTAAAGGTTATATTTATATTGTTCTGCAATGTAAAATGTAGATAGATATTATAATAGGGCTGTGCTTTGTAGGCTCCGTTTTTGGCAAGCTTTTCTACAACTTGCATCACTACCTTGTTTTTATCACAAATTTATTGAAAAAATAAATCTTTTGCAGTAAAACTATATTATTTTATACTTCACTTCACTTCATTACTATTTTTTTTTAATTAGTAGATATTTGGGTAATGCTGTGTACCTAATAAGACAATGCCATCTGTTATCCATTTATGAAAATGCTAACTTGTTTGAGGAAGTTGCATGGACGATAATATAATATTTTTTGCATTCTAAATGATTATAAAAATAAACAGTATTTTTAAAAGCTCTTAACTGTGAGTACCCCTAGCATGGCATAAAATTTTGGTTTGTTTGTATTTAGACTTTGATTAGATTAAATCTGAGGCCTAAAGTAACAACGATGTAAGTGTGTTTTTAGTATTTTTTTAATATAATTGTTGTTTGTTTGTATGTGAGTTGTAGAATGGATAATTTAAGTTTTCGATCGTGTATTGAACTACGTTTGAGTCACTGTTTTTAGTTTTAACTTACTATTGCATTTTGCTATTATTTATACCCCAAGGTGTTAGTATAGGAATACGCTTAGTACTAATTTAAGGTTTATTTATTTAAAAGTCAATATAATGTGTTTTATTACTTTGTATTTGAAGTTTTATTTAATTAAATACAGCCCCTTTTTGTAAAAAATGGAACGGTTTTAAAGATAAAAAATCTTGATTATCACCTGCTAAGGTAAAAGAAAATGTCCTGAGGAAACCTGAGTAAGAGTTCTTCATAAAAGTTTTCAAAGATGCGTGAAGTCAACTAATCTGCTCTTGACAGTAATGGGACAATTACCGTTTGCAATGATGATAAAGAAATAAAATCACAAGAAATATATAAAAATAATGTTTAATTAATACGCACAGAAAAACCTATGAACCAAAATACATTATATTCTAGTCACAGGTAAAAAATTAATGGGAATAAGATAATGAAAAATAATTTTAAGATTGCATCACAGCTACACACAGTTTTTAAACAATGCGGTCATTGAAGGCTACGATTATAAAAAGTGGAACTAACTCACAAATTCAAAGTAATATGTTTATTAACTTGCAATAAAGTTATTTTAGTTAGAGATAATTTAGAATCACTTTCATTCATCATACGAAGCTGAAATGAACAGATTCCTTCAATAGGCTATTTGACAACATTGAAATTATACTTGATATACATATATTATAGTCATTCCATGAGTTATGCATTAAAAGTATATTTCACGGTACTTAATGTTTATTGTGCGAAATAAATTTCGACAAATTGTTGGTATTTTATCTGTAGCAGAAACACTTATGAACATAGGTCACAACTCTACTTATGTTACATGGCTGTAAAATCGGATTCCTAGACATACCGATAAGCTAGTTTTGACTTCACATGCCAGGTGTTTCATAATTCAAACTTTTCTTTTTTTCAGAAATATTAACGTAGTATACTTATTATAAGGTATAGAATCATCTAATAATATTAAAAAAAATGTCAAATAGCCTATTTCAGTACGTACAACTTGTTACTAGATTCACTGCGCTTACATGATTAACGCAAATTCTCATAAGATTATTAAAAGTACACCTTATTTATCAGTTATTAAAGATAAATTTACAATGAAATCAGTTCTTAGCTTTCTTCACTTGAATATCTTCAAATTCATTCTCTTCTGATGATTTTGGATGTGCTAAAACCTGTTTGTCGGTATCGCTGTGGGCTTTAGTTGATTGAGGTTGATTGTTTGAAGTTGTAGAAGAAGCAGTAGCTACTGGAGAATTAGTGGACTCTGCGGTATTAGCAGAATCTGGGGTTATAGTTCGTGTATGGGTTAGTTTATCTTCATTGGTATTACCGTTTTTATTAGTAACTTCCTGATTTTGGGGATTTGGTGCATCTTGAAGTTTCCAGTTCGGATTTTGAACTCCAGTTGCTTTATTAGCATTGCCAATAACGGGATTTGCAACATTGGAATTTACACCTGGATTGGAATTGGCAACACCCGAGTTAAAGTTCGGGATTGGACCACTGTTAGTGTTTTGGAAGTTAGATTCTAAAAATTGATTCGGTTTTAATGGGTATGTTTGAGGTTTTTGCCGGTCTGCTTCCAAGGCTTGCCAGTTGATAAACCAGAAAGGTTGCTTGTCTATGGGTAGTTTGCTGAGCCGATCCACAAGATCTCGGTCGCCCTGGGTTTCGATGGGCAAGCGTTGTGTGGTGACTTCGCCAAATCTGGAAAGGACACTTGTTTAATCAAGGATTCCCAGCGCGCTGTGGGTCACAAGCGGTGATCAGTAGACGGTTCAACTGATGACAAGTGACTACCGTCCATGGACATTAGCAACACTTGAATAAATGATGTGGCTCATACCGCTCATTACCAACACCAATCCTTAGGCAACGATCACCATTCAGAAAGAAGTAATTGCAATCACTTTCAAATTTTAATAAAATTTCCCACGGGATAAGTACTCGAGAGGTTTTTCCGATTTAACAAGGAAGTAGGTTTTATTAGCTCTCAGCACGGAACATGAATCGTTTGTCGGTAGATTCAAGCAAGAGAATAGCCATCCAAACTGGCTTCACAGAAAAT
>DWJZ01006737.1:0-12740 GCA_018249125.1 Asbolis capucinus
ACGGTGAAGGAAAACATCGTGAGGAAACCTGCATGCTGGGCAGTTTGCAAAACTCAAAGGTGTGTGAAGTCTGCCAATCAGCACTTGGGCAGGATGGTGGACTATGGCCTTAACCTTCTCATGCAGAGAAGAGACCCGTTCTCAGTAGTGGGACGTGATGGGTTGAGCCGATGCACAATTAATGCAAATTTATTAAATTGTCATTAATTTTAATTACGAACTCTACGAATGGGGATTTAGTTGTATGATATCGGATATGAAAAATGTACTACAAACCCAATATTTATATCATTGCATGATTTTAACTGCTGTTTAAAAAGGCTTGCGAGTTACTTGTCTATATTATTAATTTTTATCGAAATCGTTTCAGCAGTTTAGGTGTGAAAAGCTAACAGACAGAGAACTGCAGAAGTATTAAAAATAATGTTTTTTTTTTACCAACAAGAACAATGGAATCTTAGAACTGATATAAAGTTATTATCTTACATTTTTGTTTTTTTTCTTTCTCTTCGTAGCAGAGCCGCGAGCAGCCGACCGCGTTACCGGTACCTGAGGTCAACATTGAAAACCGGTATATCATATTATTGTTTAGTAGTAAATATACTATTGTCTAGTTATGGATATATAAAAAAATATGAAGTGTAAAAACCTGAATACACGATTTTCTTTCTTTATATTGTACTTTCTTCAGATCGAAGCAAGCTACTAGTCTTGAACATTTTAAGTCCCAAACTAAACTTGACCAGTTTCTAAAAGACGAATAAATCACAAAGAAATTTAGTGATAGGAACAAGATAACTTCGAAGAAAACTGTCACAAGTAAAACTTTCTAAAAAACGGTTCGGGCAATTTGTACAAACTAGGCAACTATTAGGTCACAACTTAGACCGATGGTGAGAAGTTTTGCAGATTAACGGTCTTTTTCAATCATTACAACACATAACTGTCCCACTGCTGGGCTCGTCTCCTCTCAATGTGAGATAACCATAGTCCACGGTTAACGGATGGGAGTTACTGGGTTCGAATCCTGCAGGGAACTCCTCTAATTTCACTGAACCAAGTGATAATTGTACAAACTTTCTTTTACTTAAAGTTTTTGTTGTATTATATATTTATGTAAATAAATACTTATATAAATATTTATTAATAATAATCTTTGTATAGAGTTTTCAATAAATTATTCATTTTTAAAAGACCTTTGTCCCAAATTGTCTAATACGTATTGAAACATTAATACAACAAGAAAGCAATTTCATCAGCAATTTTTTATTTATCAGAAATTTTTATTTATCCATCAATATTTATTTATGAGCAATTTTTTTCTCTTTGAAACCGCTATTCTGAAAAGTAGACTTTTGTCAGATATACCTTTATTCCTTATACCTTATTCTACGAAAAGGTCCATAAGTATCACAAGTATACATACATATGTATATAGGTAAAATACCACAGTACTGTTTTTATATAATTACTCTGTGCATTCGGCTTAATATGTTGAGTGCAAAACCAGATCTAAAACGCCTTGTTGGCTTTTTTATTTGGCTTGACTGAGAGAAACGTAAACACTTCGTTGGCGAGTAGAGAAAAAAAAATTGCTCCATTTGATCTGTTGTAGGAAAGAAATGTACATACATAGTATATATCTGACACTAAGGTACACCTGCAGCTTCGCCCGCGTGGAATGTTGATAAAAAGTAGTGTATATGTTATTCTAGAGCATAGTCTATCCCTACAATTAAATTCATCCAGATCCATTCTGTATTTTTTGTGTGAAAGAGTAACAAACATCCGTGCCTCCACCCATCCATCCTTATCCTTCCATCCGTAGGACGAGTAATTAAAATAGAGTCCTGAGATGTATTTATATTCATATCAGACTGTGTGGTACTAGTTCATGATATTTCACCTTTTCTTAAAAGTTACAAGGTCTAATAGGCCATGTATCACTCACTCACTACAGTGGTAATTTAATTCCCATCATAAATTACTTCTTACTGACAGAGCAAAAAAATTAACGCTGCCTAACGTGTCAAAACGCAAGACAAATCAAAATTCCAACAGGAAAATGGTTTTAATATCAGAAATCCAAGTCAAAATAAAAGGTGCTTGTTTATTTTTTGTTAAGAAATAAGTTGAAATACCTACTTACTGGAAGCCGCGTCCCCCGAGCCTCATTATAACCGGCTTATTGGTGTTCTGTAGCACATATTATTGGTTCCCACTCCATGATTCGTTCAAGGGGAAAAATAAACAAGGGGAGACAAATTCGTACGTCACAGTAAAAACACACGTGCGCGTATAGTACTTCTAACTAAACATCTTCTTAATAATAGTATTTCGTATGTCCTAAATACTTTAAAACAGATTCTTTAGCCTAGTTGGTAGTTAAAAGAAGTTAAACGAAGTAAAAAGTTTAAGACGTTTTGTACGTTAAACCTAACTACACCCATTTTACCTAGTTGGTAGTAATGTAGTTTGAATACACATTGCGTCACTGTGTGACATGTTTATGTGTTGGTTACTTGAAACGAAGTAAATAAAATACCAGCCCACATTTCAAGAGAGCTGGTATGCGCCACATTTTTATTGAAGATTTGATCTAGTTGTATTATTGATCGAAGTGGGAAAGAACAGTCCTAATATGAGGGTATGAGTGCATTGTGTAAAGGCAGACAAGCAGACGGGTCTTCTAACGATATGTGATCACTGCCCTCCATGATATTTGCAATACTTGGGTGTCCCGAAACGAGGTGTATGTAATATTTGCTTCCTAGACCCATAATGATTTTAAACGACCTGCCCAACAATAGATAAATGCGTACCCTGACCTGGAATATACTTCGAAACCCTTCCATTCACAGTCAACTATCACAATGCTACCGGATATTAATGAATCGCAAAAAATATTATCTGTGAAATTATAAATACCAGTTTCATTCTTCTGTGTAAATGCAGGAATATTTGTAAATACTGTAATGTATATTATAAATATTTCAGTTATGTGCGATCCTCGGATGGAAACCCCGTTGGATGTAAAAGGAATACTTTGAAACGAAAATCCACAAAGCTTTTTCACTGTCACTGCAAGATCACATGTAACACAAAATGTTGCGAAATACAAATTATCATTTTTATTGTTTAAAAAAACAACTTCAAATGACTTGTACTTTCATAGTCGTAGCCAATCAAATATGTACATATTATTCGAGACTTATAACACTTTAATTGTTCATCGGATGTTATTTTAGACTAAACATGTTAAAGAGTAACAGCTAAGTAACCCTACACTGCGCACAGCACAAATTGTCTTTCATACAAAACACTTGGTTGGTTCCATTCAAAAAGTACTTGAGCTCGTTAAGTTCTTGAAAATTAGTTAATAAAACACCCTGTATATTACGTGATAACGTTACGTGATAATTCGAAAAAATACCACTCAAAAATCCTGAACCACAATCGTTATTAGAAAGGCACTTTCTTAGAAGGTAATCAAATCCCACAAAGGCAAAGTCCCTTGTTTTATCGAATAAAAAAACATTTCAAATAGCATCACTGTGACGTAATAAGATCTTATAAAAGCTTCTTAAATCTGTTAGCAGGCCTACTTAGCAGACGCGGGCCTTGAATTATGCAGCCGTCATAAAACGAAATGAAAGCGAACGAACCTCGTAAGAGTACGAGTTAGGAGAATATAGCGGATTGAAGGATTGGAATACGGGAGGACTTTAAGACAACAGAGAATCCCATCAATAACTTAGTATGTGAAAATACACATGTCTCGCAATTCAAGTTTTATTACCGTAAAAAGGTATGCAACTGAATCTAAACCAAGTAGGTTACAGTAATAATTGTAAACTTAAACACTTTTAATGCTGACTGTTTTTTTAAAGCTTATGTTTTTCTTTAATATTATAAGTTTACGATATAGATTTACGAGAAAATACACAATTTTTTTTCTACAATACCTACGATTATACCATATATTTGACAAAATTAACAATGAGTTAAATGTTTCTTCATATGTTGAGATAATTAAATAGGTGCTTGATTTAAAACTTTCAGTACGCCATAATCTTCTTATATAGGCTTCTTAACCATCACTTCATCTTTGATCACTTAGAAAAACTGATGCGACTGATATATTAAATTTTCACAAGCAATTCAAATTTGATTTAATTACTTTAAATAAAAAAATATTAATAACTCGCTGCATCTCATAACTCAGTCCAAACATGATAAAGCCTGCCAACCACTGTGTAGGAGTTACAATGTCATTACTTTTGTGTTTTCTTACTTATAAATACATAGTGCTGTAGTATATAGTACATCTAGGACATCCTAGAACATAGTGAATACTGTAGTGTGGTTTTCCCTTCAGAAATTTAAGTACAGTCCTGTAACCTAGGTTACTTTAGGAGAAGGAAAACATCATGAGGAAATCTGCACTTCTAAAAGTTCCCCTTAAAGTTCTGTAAAGTCTACCAATCAGCACCAGACCATTTACATGAACCATGGCCATCTCATATCGTGAGAGAAACCCTGCTCCAGTAGTGAGACAATTATGGGTTTTAACAAAGAACGACAAAATAGTTTCATTATGTTATAAGCAGGCAAACCAACAGATGGGTCACCTTGTCGTGATTGCTGATACCCATGGACATTGACAATACCAGGAAGCAGTGTCACTAACGTGTTGCCTACCAGGAAGGAAGTAACAGAAACAGTGCGCAAAAATTACAAAGCGGTACATCTCCGAAGCAACTGGAATCAATATCAATAACCGACGATATACCACTTTAGGATGGGTGACAGAAGAAGAGTGAAAAGGAGGCTGGCAGAAGGAAGGCGAGAAAAGGGGGAAAAGAGAAAACAGGACGGAGTAAAGAAGGACGGCGGAGCGTTAGAATGATATACTGCAATTAATTCAAAATTGCGATATCGCAATAATAAATAAATCGCAATTACTGTCTCTAATATAAGATCAATTGGTCTTACGTGGTCTTAGCGTGCCGTAGGTGAGGAATAACAGTTTATGTAGTCGAAGACACACATAAAAGTAATTCTAAACAGGTTTAACCTTCGTAGACCCAACCTGTGCCAGACCTGGTTTCACGTTCAACTTGTTAAACACACATGAGAAGTTAGTTCCACGAACCCACTCATTCGCGCTCTCACAGTTATTAAAATTTCAAAGCACAAACATTAAAATGTCGCTGGCTATGTAAATTTAAATTGAGGGTTGTTTTAAACTATATGTAGTTAGCCTCCTGTGAATTTTAGTTTCGGTCATTACCTTAATAATATAAGCTTAAAGTTAACTAAAATACGCACTGCCGCTACCATACAGAAATAAGCATTTGCGTTTATTTAAGTAATAATTACTCTGTACTGACAGAGGGGGTACCTCCTCATAACTGAGGAGGCCGACACTGGGTGAGTACAAACGCAGCCGTAATACAAATTTGGTGGAGGAATTAGTGGCAGAGTGGACTGTATTAATACAACTATGTTCAATATATAAGCGAATTACAAGTGGTGTGCCGCCTCCCAGGCCGCCATAGGTCGATTGGTAGCGATGCTGATCGTTACCCCGCTCGCGACCTGCGACCCAAGCGCTGTACTGCTGCTATATGTCAGCAACGCAACTCATTGGCGCAAACAGTAATTATGCCCTTCGAAGGCCTCTGACGTCAACGACGCTCAATGAATGCTACCAATAACAAGTAGACGCGTTACATATGTCCTTTGAAGCACGGGAGAACTCCAGAAATGTTTACTTCTAGTGGTCACTCACACTCTTTTAAGATTATATCATAGGCTTCTACCCATTAATGGCCCACTATTGAGCACGAACATCTCGTGGCTGAGAATGCTTAAAGCATACCCCAGTGCTCAAACTATCAAGAACAAGGGTGACAAGGACAAAGGATCGGCCGTCGGCCTCCGAATCGAGCGAGTGCTGTGTACAATAAGGCGGTACCGACGACTTCACGTTTCTTTCGAAGTACGAAGCACAAAAGAATTTTATTGTCACTTACGATCACCCAACTTTTGACTGCATCTACTGTTGATCAATCAGCTGCTAACTTAAGATCCATGCAAGACTCCGGACTATATACGTAACTCCTCTAATTTATACTAAGCCGAATATAAACTTGGGTTAAAATAGTATTTCCTGGATAATGCTTTATCCCAGTATAAAGCTTACACAGTTAAACATATTTGTATTTCACTGAGAGCACTTAAAAGCTTTTAGTGAATTGTGATCAGATTTGTAAGCGTCAGTGAGTTCTGTTATGTTGAATTTATTGTTCAAAACAGCACGACTCAATTATAGAGCTCCGTTCTAAAACAATGTTAGTGCTGTGCAAGCTAATTTATAGTTCGTCTGTTTGGTGATATATTCAGTGTATCTAAGAGAATAAATTAACTTTTAATTGTTTTGTGTTTGTAACTCTAACCATTTATTTTTTAACGCGTGGAAAGACCCTTGTCACTTCCATGCGGCCACGGGAAGCTGGACAGGTATGTGGGACTCGAACCCACTAAAACCACACGGTATCGTCGCCTACCGCTACGAGAAGATTGGAGCGACTAGCGGGATGGCTCGTCGGCCTTCAGTGTCCCGCTTGGGTAAAGGCGTGCTCGACACTGACGCGCCTTTCAATCCGGGCCGTTGTGTCCGACGACGAATTCCCATATCCGTCGCCCTACCGAATCATCTTTGACCCTAAGCCAACTTATCTTGCGCGGGGTGCGTTTTGCTTATCGGCGCCAATTCTCTCTCGCTTGAAAGTCACTGGCCTCTGTATCCCTGGGTAATTCCAACACTAATCTTGTATGACAGAAGCACTGTCCAGCTGGCTAGTAACCACCCTGCCTCTAGAGATAACCCTAAAATGTTGTGTGCGCGCTTCAGTCGCACATTGATAGTCAATTCTCTTCTCTCTATTGTCCTCCTGCCTATTATTCTTGTTTTCCGGCCTAAAGCGATACTTTGTTGGCTTGTTGAGTCTATTCGTCATTATTGACCCTAGTTGCTTCAGCGAACGCTGGTCTTCTGTTATCCTACTCTTCTTAAACATTTCGTGGCGCGGTATAGTCTTTCACTTCCTTCCTGGCTGGCAACGTGTAAATACCACCCCAGTGGTACGATTAAATCCAGAACATTTTTTTCTGTGATGAACAGGAACGTTTACTCAAAAATACTTAAAGTAGCATAGTATATTTTAAAATGTACATGCATATTTATTTATTCATTTTCTGACCTTACGCTTAGCTTGGAATTAGAGTTTCCTGAAATTAACTTATCATTATAATGTACAAGAAACTGCTCTCGCTTCACTTCGGATGAAGAGTTATCTAGTGCTTTCGGAGTTGGCATACTAACTTTAACCTATTAGCCCACGGGAAAAAACAATATTCTGCGATAAAAAGTATCTTATAACCATTGTCATCAAATAAACCACAAATATGCTAAATTTCATCTAAATTGGTACATTGGTTTTGAAGTTGCTATACAAATTTTAACCTATTATCCTGTGGGAACTAAGCCATTGCCTGGCATAAAATATACCCTATAACCATTCTCGGGTTTCAAACTACGACTGTACTAAGTTTCATCAAAATGTGTTCAGTGGTTTCTGCGTGAAGCTCGAACAGGCAAACAGAAAATAAATCTAAAAAAATCTTTTTATCGATAACAAAGCCTCCTGCATCAAAATTTTCAAAAAATACTTAATGTACAGAATTGACCCTGTTACAGTTATTATTACTAGTATACATATATATTTAACCTTTCTTGTAACAAACGATAATTAGTACAGTTTGCATAATAATCTCGGTTCATAACTTGCGACGGTCTAACTTATTGGAGCTAATTATTGTTGCTTCAACCTTTCCCGTAACGTTTGTAATTACAATTCATGAATAAATTCAAATTTAATTCAAATTTAGTGAAAAGTTATTTCAAATTCTTATACATCACACTTTATTACGGTTTCCGCAATCAGGTAAATTGTGTTTTTGGCTTACTTTTTGATTTTTTAAGGAATTAACTACTTATGAGTACGGGGTTAAGTCACAAACGCTCCTTCATTAACAAAAAGGCGTTATTAAGGGCGTTCGATATGGTACGGGTACTCAATAGTATATGTAAGCCTTTTTAATTTCCCTAAAAATACATCGCGTGGATGTTGGGCGGGAATTCTGTGAAAATTTACTAAAGAAGAATCAAATTTCAGCGTTTTTAGCAGGGACTAGTTTAGCCGTACTTCAGCACTCGAGCACGTTCAATTTTTTTCTATGTCCTTCAATCGGTCAAATTGGTGTGTTTGGATTCAATGAAATCGGTCCTGTGTTTTCATGTCCATCAGGTGTAATGTCTACTCATTCATGCTTGTAACAAAATATCACAATGAGGTGGAAGAAAAAATTACAAAATTATGGCATACACAACCAAAGCGCCTGCTTTACTTAATAGCAATAACCAATATATGCAACATTAAAGAAATAGGTAGGCATCTTTAATTAGATTTATTAGTCAAATATTTCAATCACTTTTAAAATATAACTATCCTTAACAGATGCCACAATGCTTTATATCATGGGTCGGCAACCTTTTCTTACGCGAGGGCCACATATGTTATAAGAAAGGCCATAAAAAATGCTAAATTGCATCGCGTAAATGGAGTCTATGGGATGTGCTACGCAATTACATACAGGCCGCATGTGGCCCGCGGACCGCGGGTTGCCGACCCTAGCTTTATAGCTTATTTTCTCACCAGGAATTACAGTTTTTCAGTCTAACATAAAAATAAACCTAAAAGCATTAGCTAAGAGCACGGACTTAACGCCGTTGGTCCCATTTCAATCTGAGTTATAAAATTAATCCTTGTAGATAGGGAATAAGTTCACAAACAGATATAGCAGGGGGGCGGTTTAACACGTCTTGCTAACAAGTTCCCAACTTAAATAAAATTAAATGGCGACCCGCTGTGATACACACGGTACCGTAGGTTGTTCAACATTTAATATCATCACATACTCGTATGTACATAGTATGTATATGGCCTCGTGTATGTTAGGTATGACTCCACCAATCTGAGCCCAGTAGTGAGTGGGAAAGTGGGACAAAAATCGACGCAACAAAAAATGCTCACTACAAGGGGCCTTCAAAAAGTTTCATATCCTGTCTACAGCGTGATCAAAAATCAACGTCATCTTTTATGTTGCGAGTGCTGCATATGTACAACCATCCACGACAGGCGCGTACTCAAATCTTCGTCGTCACTCGATCACTCGATGTACCAATCACGTAAAGCAACGACCCGGGCGTTGTCGATCCGACCAATAAAAGTGATCATTCAAGCAGTGCAAACCCATATATACCCAACAAATACTATCACTACTTTCTCTACTTGTGCTAATATAACTTTTAGCTTTTGATTACATATAAGAGTCCAGTTCCCACTATGCTAATCCGACGGATTTACTGACCCGGCAAAATAGTTAATGGCTTAAGAATTTCTATAAAGCTGTTCACGTTATGGCGGATCCGGTAAAATACCGAGTCTGGCATTTTCCCAAGCATTTTGTCATTACACAACGCCGGCAAAACATCCAGACCAAAGTAATGTGAACAAGTTTACGCCGGGTCTGGATCCCTCACTCGAAACGTTCGCCCTACCCGCGCTTCTCTTCTGTCTTTTCAATTCACATTTTGACGTATAGCATGGATTTAAATATAGAATTTTAATTACGCTTGCCGAAAATACCATTTAGTGGGATAAGCCCCTATGGGTTGTTCTCTACCAATGATGTCTTTTTATATACCATCACAACAATTTCATCGACCATTGTAAGCAATGTTTCCAAGTCACATGAAGTGAATGACTTGACTGTCCGTATTTTGTCGGAATCGATGTAATGTGAACACCGGTCCGGGCGCCGGTTTTCGGCAAATCTGCCGGTACAGCGTAGTGAGAACGGGCTCTTAGGGTAAGTCATACATGACAAATGTTACAACATTACGATGTTGTTTATCAAATTGGCATTTTTAAACGACCGTGTGTCCATTGACGCCCAGATCAAAGTTTGTGATGAGTATAATATTATTGCTCCTACAATATTGTACGATTTGGCTTCTGGAGTCTTGATACTTTTATGATTATGGAATTGCTACTTAGATCACTCTGCCCCGCTTTATTGGGGTTCGAATCCTGTTATCTATTTTATAGCAATAACAGGAAGAGTACACAGCCCGGCGGCTTGTAACGATCGTAAATATTTGGTAACGTAATGTGGATAGGCAAGTCGATGCAGATTTGATCTGGATTTTTTCCATACAAACATGTCAATTTTGTATGGAATAATATCCATACCAAAAATGCAAGTTCGATCAAGAGTTTTTCCATACAAACTCGTCAATTTTGTATGTAAAAAAATCCATACAAACTTATCAATTTTGTATGGAAAAATTCAGATCTTATTTGCAACGAGTATAGTGGTGAATTGACTGAGGAGATGGATATGGTTCTAGGTTTTATGAATGACTAGTTTACCCACACGGCTTCGCCCGCGTAGTAGGTACGTTAATTAAGAGTATCTCATGTAAAAATTATGTCAGACAATAATCTAATTCCATGCCAAATTTCATTCATATCAGTTCAGTAGTTTTCGCGTGATGAAGTAAACATCCATCCGTCCATCCTGACAAACTTGCACATTTATCATATTAGTAGGATCTTTCCAAAAGGCACTTATTCAAGATTCTGTACGCGATGTAAGTACGCAAGTGACAACTTGTATCACTCCAATAAAATGTTTTATTGGCTGTACAGAGATTCTCAGCTCAGAATTATTACGTTTAAAATTATTTATGTGCCACTGGGATTCTTAAAGTCGGAACTAATCCACACTCAGAAGAATGTGACGCATTTTAACAGGCCTACTGTGTTAATTATAATACACTCTATATTAATTTCACACACAAATAATAATCGAACTCATTCCTTTATTTATGAATGAATGAATGAATGTATGGATCAGCGCATAAGTTTTAATGAATAAATTAACATAAAAATGTCAATTAACGAATGAATGTATGAACAAATAAACGAATGAATGAATGAACAAAAGTAAGAATAAAGGAACCAAAGATACGAACGAATGAATAAATTAATACATAAAATGTATGAATGAATGAACGAGTGAACAAATGAATAACGTACGGCTTCTGTAAATCGGATTTCGAATTAAAATATTTTGTCAGAACTCCCAAGTTCATTCTAATACTTTCATTTTTACCTCCAGTGTTCCGTTACTGCAAATTATTTTTATGTTCCTGTTTAACCCGCTTACGTATTGGAGTAGCTCAGTAGCTACGTAAAGTTTTCCAGTCGAGGTAAGTGTGAAATAGGGTTTAATATAGTTTACTTTTAGTTTTAGCGTTCGTTAAAGTGATCGAGTACGGTAGGTGACCCACTGCTGAGCACGAGGTCATTCTTATTTTAGGAGGCCTAAAGCATGCTCCGCCATGCAGCTCTAATGCGGATTGGTGGAGGGGTTAGCGGCCAACCCAAGCGTCGAAAGTTTTATGCCATGACATAGCCTCCGACATGGCTTAAAGGTTGCTTTAAAACGATAATAACCGGATCCAATGGCTTTACGTGCTCTCTGAAGCATACATCATCTTACCGACCGAGGCCGCTATTACTTAAAAGTTTCGATCGCCTAAAATCCTACCCCCATATTGATGGGGAACCCAGCCCAGCGAGATAGTTATAGGTTATGCCGCCCGCAGTTAAGAAATATCTTAAGGTTTAAATAACTTAGGATCGGCCAACACGTGCCGCCAAGCTATGCACATGCTATCGATGTGACGTCATCAAAATAAAAAACATTTGGACATTTAAAATTTTTAAAATCCTTATATTAAATATGCGAAAGTTTGTAAGGTTGGATGGACAAACGTTTGTTGCTCTTGGCAAACACTACTGAAAGGATATAAATGACTCGAAATCTGGAGTAAAATATAGGGTACTTTTTACCCGACTGCGCCAGAGTAATTGTTTTCGAGTATATGTATGTATGTATGTTTGTATATATGTCCATTTCTTTGGCACGCCTACAGCCCAAACGACTTGGGCTGTTTTGAAACTTGATTTTGACATTTGAAATATCGTTGAATTGTTCAGAATTGTGGTCATATGGGACTATATTAATTTTCAAAATGGCCCCGCAAATGAAAAACACCATAGGTATGTTTTTTCTTAACTTAGCAAACAATGGGTGTCCATCGACTACAGTCGATGTGGTTATCAAATTAGAGATTCTGAAACAAAGTGTATTAAAATATTTAAAAAGGCAAGCTTTAAGTATAAAGCCCTAATACAAAAAACACACGAAATTTCATAACCGTATTGTTAACCGTTGAGGAGTTCTCTAGTCTGGAGCCAATCATAAACATAGCAGCTTGATCATACTTATCATAAAAATGCATTCTCATCGGAACTGAAGCAGTGTGCAAAATTCAGATCCGTACTGTAAGAGCAAATGGGTCTAATTAAGCTTGCAAGATTTGACCCGTTACAAACAAACAAATACACTAACATACTAATATACAAACATACACTGCAAGTTACATAAAAGCTACATAAAAAAAAATCAAATCAAATAGTCTTTATTGTGGAATATAGGTTTGAGGTTGTTACAGAAATTGACGGTGAAGGGTAGCTCCA
>DWJZ01006738.1:0-12738 GCA_018249125.1 Asbolis capucinus
AATCGTCGCGGATGCTAAACATTTTAAATGCAAACGGGTACTCACGATCTGTTTATGTCATGGTGTTGCCGTGACCGTGACCCATGCAACTGGGTCGATCTTTATAACAAAAATGAATTGCTGTTCGTAAGTCTCTCTAAAACTCGAGAATGACTGGACCGATTTGGCTAATTTTGGTCTTGAATTATTTGTGGAAGTCCAGGGAAGGCTTAACAGGTGAGTAAAATATAAAAACATCGATGTTTTAAAATTGTTGACTAGAAAACGTTTAGCTTTTTTATTTATCGATTGAGGCAGTCGAAGTTTGCCGGGTCAGCTGTTTGCATTTAAAATGTCTAAATACGTAATATTTAACTACAACGAAGAACGGAATCCAAAACAACAACAATTGACGACTACAAGGACGTGGAAGAACGATTTAGAAACATATATATGTATATAAGGGCACAATGTCTGTACGAGCATCAGGATGAGGCATCCGAGGGTCAAATACGACCAAAATACAAACGACAATATTTCACGTATCACACATTCTCCGGTGTCCGATCGGTCGTAGCATGTTTTCAAATGTATTTACAATACACATAGCTTCACGCATCATTTTAATATAGATATTGAATATCTCAGGACAACACACGGCCATCTGATCCCAAACTAAGCGGTAGCTTGTACTACGGTGACCAGGCAACTGATAAATATACGTATATATTTTAAATACATACTTATATAGATATTTCTATAACATACCCAGACACACAGAATAAACATTCCTGCTCATCACAGAAAAGTTTGACCACGGTGGGTATCGAACCCACGACCTCCGGTGTAGTAGTCCGGTGTAGTAACCAACTGGCCTGTCAGATTTATTATAAGGGTCCCTCATATGCTGAGAATTCCGTCTTTAAACCCCCTTATGACGTATATCTCTTATGATGTATACTAAAAAAAGCTAAAATATTTTTTTTTTCATTATAATTCACCAACGGTAGTATCTAAGCCAAAAGTACTGAATCATTTACTGTCAATAAATTTTATATCCACGAATTAAGAAAAAGCACTAGTGGCATCGGATATCCGTAAGTATATTAAAGGAAGACGAACAACTGTATTATGAATTATTCTAATTATGTATTTTTTTATTTCGTCTTAGGAACCAATAGCTTAAGCGAAAGGCCAAAGTTATACAAATTTCCGACAACTAATACCAATTAATAACAATAAAATAAATAAATAACAATTTTCATAAATCCTAAAGTAAAATTAGTAATAACGAAAATAAAAACAATTGATGGGAAATGTTTGTTAACAGAATTGGGTAGTATAAAGATTAATTACATTTATTAGATATTCTTAACTCTTCAGAATGTAACAACTTTCCAATGTAAGTAAGTAGGTTTTTCTTAGTGTTTATTATTGTAAGCAGTGTGCGTCAAAATTGTGCAGCGATTCCAAAAAGAAATACATATTTAGCAAAGGGGAGATCTCCCACCAGTCGAGGGGTAATGCCTGGGGAGTGGCCGAGCACCGACATTTGTTAGTCGGTTGTATATCCTAACGATACAGAAAACTCCGATAGCGTGATTCAGGTTTTTCGTGACGTCATCATACGACGTGTTGTGCGATGTCGCCACAAATAATTATATTATCTCACTTGACTACACCTCAACAACTATTATAGGCAAATGTATGAAGAATCGTACCTAAATAAAATTACATATGATACAGTTATTGACGAAGTTGGTTCCTTATATACATACACTATCCAAAGTTGCCTATGAACGTTCACTGTTAGACATGGGCCTCAGCCGATTTTCACCGTTCTGGCCAATCCTGAACCTTCTGAATCCAACTGATATCCACCGTCTTCTTTGGATCGTAAGCCCACCTGGTTGAAGGGCGTTTTTCCTAGCCGTGGTTTCGAATATAACGCCGACCTAGTATAGATTGTAGACTCATATTTTGATAAGGTATGTCATTCTTCGTTGAGCACGACCGAATTAAGCAGGTGCTGGCTATAGGAAGATGGGTAACCGCTAGTTGCCAAAATTTTTAAGCTTTCGAGCTTCGGATTTCTAAAACCACCGGTTCATGTTGTTTGTTTATCCTTTATTGTACTAAAATTAGTTACAATGGGCGGAATTAATGCCATAAGACACTATCTACTAGTCAAGCCCGGCGATGATATAATTTTCGTTCGATAGCAGTCATTAAACCATGTCTTAGGCTTGCGGGTGGCATAAAAACTTTTGACATTGGGGATGCCAAAGTCTGTGAAGTTCATACTTGTATTTGTGAACAAAGCGTAGATCAATTATACTCTCTTCTAATCTAATCTCTTCTATTACAGAAGATTATGAATTTGCGACGCTAGTTATTGAATTTACATATGTTGGTGGTCCTCCGACATGTCAGCTTTTATGAAAGACATGTCGATGATCTGACTTGATCCTCAGTACTGGTGAACCAGATTGCTAGTAGCATTTCGCTTAAAGAATTTGTTTAGTGGTTCAACGGGGTAATGATGCCAGTGTTCTTGGTACAACGGCCCAGGTAGGTATTTTAGTTTAGTTTAGTTTGAGTTTAGGATTTAATTAATTTTCATTATATATCTGTATATGCTTAGGTTTGTTAATATACTTTAATAAAAAATTGATTTATTTCTCAACACAATTATAAATAGTACAATGTCATATACTGAAATACTAGATGTCAAAATATGTTGTTCCAAAACTATAAAAGTCGTTTAACTTCCTGGAAGGTAAATTATAGGAAAATATTGTTCATATCAAGATGGAAAAAAACAGAATAAATTCGAACCGTTTTCAAAAGGAAACCAACAGATTTACGGTATAAACGATAACAGTGTTTACTAACTCAGAACTCGTTTATAAATAGTAAAAAAATACCAATCAGCAAAAAGAATGTGTCCAAAGGTAGTTTAGCCTGCTTACAATCGAGAAGGTGTAGTGTAGTTAAACGTTCAAGTAGTTTATAGTCAGAACATATAAAAATTATTAAGTTGTGTACACGACAAAACACATTATTGGCAGTAAATATAAGTGGTAAACCGAAAAGTAAATAGACAAACTTTATTTTTATCTTGACGAATTTGGAACTATAGTTTAAATGTATTGTTTTTTTAATTTCAGAAATTTCTCTGAGGTACTTACATTAGAAAACCTGAACCATGCCTCGAGGTATGGGTGACACTTTCCATCGATTGTTATGGATTACACTTGTTGCCGTGGCCTTCACCTTTACCTTGATTCTTACCAGTGTATTTGTTGATATAGATGACCTGCTAGCTAAGCGAAGCTGTAAGTTGTACTAAAACCTTACCACTATCTGTTAGCGCAATATTATTATAGACATAGAATTAAATAGGTTATATCGTCCAATGTATTGTGAGACTCCTAATCATATATCTTTACAATAGTATTTTGTTTAAGATAATATGTTTCTTAATACTATTGAAGCTGGAAAAATACTTTGACGCCTTTTGAGAGCAAAGTATTTAATATGGTTTGATCAAAAACTGAAAACATTATTAACACAAAAACATGCGAAAAACAAACGTATTGCGTGAACGGACTTAATATTATATTACTTTATGATATATAATATACAGTATATAATATTATATTTCTTTATAATAGCACCTGTTTTGAAACAAGAATTCGTGACAGAAACGGTCAATACAGAGCTTCCAGTTGCATTCATTGAAGATTTGCAAGAATTTCCGTCAAGCGAAGAAGATACAGAAGAAAATGAATCTACTTTCAGGACGAAAAGGTCGTTGGGTAGGTAGAACGTCGAACATACTGTTATTACCTATGCCAATTGTTTCTTATTTCAATCTATACATTTGATCTGGAATATTTTCATTAAAAATTGTCAATTTTTAATGGAAAAAAATCCAGATCGAATTTACATAGAATATTGACACTAAAGCGGGATCCCGCTTTAAGCTACCGGGGATAAGATATTTAAACAAAATCCTTGTAACATTAAAACAACATTCTTACTTCAATATGTTCTAGAATCAAATAATCATCACTTCCAAGTAAAAAATCCCAAGCTGAAAAAAATCTTAACAAGTCGTCTTGCTGCCCTCCTCGAAGAATTAGACGAAGATGAATCATCAAAGGCTATTAACTCAGCCGGATTAGTTGCACACAACGAGAATCCTAAATATGTCAGCACGGAACAAATAGAACAGTTCACAGACAATGTTGTAAACGTGAAAGGTACAAATAATAATAAAGATAGACAAGATATACTACACTTAGCAATGCACAACATTCTTCTACAAGGCATAATAGAACATATGGACTTAAACGAAGTGTACAAAAAGGTACACATGTTAATAAAGAGTTTCGAACTTAATACAGACCGTGATATTGAAGGTGGTTACATAAAAGCTTATTTTAATTCATTTGTATATATTATTTTCTACACAGAATATAAGAGCTATGGATTGTCAAAATAATAACATAATAACCGACACCTTTATAGCAAAATTTTGAATTCACTAATTTAAAATTAACCTTTTTAGAACTAAATGAATCCAAATTGAACAGAAGTAAGCCAGTGGAATTAATGAAAATAGTATCACATGATTCATATGCAGAAGAAGATCAGTTTATCAACGAACTTATTAAATGTAACAAATTGCAAAAGCAAATATTTCAAAATCAAATTGCAGAGAAGAAAGAATCACCAAAAGGTGTAGTAGACTTTTTAATTATTTTAATTAATGTCAATTCTATACCAATACGAGACTTATGTAAATTTGATATAAAATATTGTTCCAGATTCTCATATGGTAATTAAAACAACAATTGAAATAATTAACAACGACAAAGAAACAGAAAATTATAAGTCAGTACACAAAGTTTATTTTCATTTCATTCGCTTTCGTAATTTTGTAACAACTCCCATATATTTTCAGGAACTCGACGGAAAATACAACTGGTTCTATAAAACTAGTATACAATGGAAAAGAAATTAAAGCCGCAAATATTGATGACAAAGGCATACAACATGAAGCAATGCAAGATACACATAATGACAAAAATCAACAAAAAAAATTATTAAAAGACAATAAACAATATACAGAAGGACAAAATAAAACTACTATGGCACAAGCTATAGCAAATTATTTAAAAACGCATTCAATAAAATTTCATAATAAATATGATGTCTTGACTAAAGGTAGTTTTGTCACCAAACGCCTAAAGCGACAAATAAAAATTCGTTACTTAGATGATGAAGTTACAACAGAAAAGTCTAAAAGTTTGAAACAAAAACCTAAACAGCACGATGATGAACTATATGTAGAAATCGAAACACATTTTGATGGAAAAGGTACAAAAGGAGAAAAGAAGAAAAAACTTGTGAGAACATTAATAGATAAAATACAAAAAGCAATAAATTCAAACGCCGAAGTTTTTGATCAAGAACAAAACGTTCAGCAAAAACATCTCCAAGTCAAAAAACGATTACAAAATCCTATCGATCAAAACGAGTTGACTGTAAATACAAAATCACCTATAGACGTTATTGAACACAGGCAACTCAATCCAATAAGTAAGTCTTCATCAGTAATTCAACCATTAACGAGTGTTTTAGATAAGTCTGGAGAAACTTGGAAGAAAATGTACAATGGTCCTGGTTTTTTAACAGCTTCTAAATCTGTTAATTCCGCTGAGATGAGAGAGCTGGATATTGATTATAATAGTGTAATGGAAAATGGAATACCAAAGCGCTTACAAAAACCTATTAATACAGAAAATGATGATTCACTTAAACCTAGCGAATACACTAAAATGGGTAATGTTACTTTATTACTCAAAGATATAAATAGCAGTGGTTTTTCAATTGGTATTAATCAATACACGGATGAACCACCAGATAAAGAAACATTAAAAATGTATACTGGATTAGAAAACCTTATACAAGCTTATCATCAACATTTCGATCAAGCTGAGTCATTAGTAAGTAATGAATCTGAAGAACA
The DNA here is from genome assembly GCA_018249125.1 of Asbolis capucinus. Classification (NCBI taxonomy): domain Eukaryota; kingdom Metazoa; phylum Arthropoda; class Insecta; order Lepidoptera; family Hesperiidae; genus Asbolis; species Asbolis capucinus. The sequence continues at coordinate 6,020 of DWJZ01006738.1, forward strand.
TTTACTTCAAAACACTAATCATGAAATAAAACGAAGAGATGTAAATATGCAGAAAATAATAAATAATCATTTTACTCAGGTTAATCCATATAAACGTAGAGCTATGAATATTAAATTAATTTCTAACGTCAAATCTAAATCAAAATTTAATAAATTCATTAACACTAATGCAATGGCAAGAAAAAAACTATTTCATAAAAACCAAAGACAAAAAAGGCAACTAAATAAAATCAGAATTATAGCTTCAGATCGTTATCCATCGGCATCTAGAGAAGATGTATTTTTGGTTTCGCGGGAAAATATTTTCGCAAATAGAGCTATAGTTAAAGATGAAGAAATACCTGAAGTTGAAATAGGAAACGAGAAACACTATGATATTATAGCACCCTATTCATCGGATATGGATATTCGAAATTTACATCGTCCGTATTTATCAAGTCTCTATGACACTAAATCTATGCATACTGAACTCATGGCCAAATATCCTCATATGTTTTTAGAAAAAATTTCGAGATCTACAGATTTTGGTAACGCCGCTCCTTCTGATACTATAGAAGAAAAACAATATCAAAATTTTAATACAAAAAGCACAGTAAATGTGATAAATGATAGTGAATCAAATGAGAAAAATGTATCTACAACAAATGTGAATGAGATTGTAAATGCAATTTTACCTCGAAATAACTATAAGGTAGTAGTTAAAGTTTTGCCGAAAAATAACACTAACGTAGGACCAGGCTATAAAGAAATCCATACATTGATTAACAAAAGTTATGATAAAAATGGCGTAAGATATGTTTCATCTCTTAATGTTTCAGAATTATCTAAATTTGAAAGTTTAAATAAGATTAAAGAAGAAAACAAAGTAATCGTAAATAAGAGTAATGTCGAATACCAACCAAGTCAAATCAACTTATTATTGGAATTACATAAGGAAAAAATCGATCAACAATTAGAGCATTTAAAAATGGAAAGCCAAAAATTAAGACAAATGATTGGACATGAATATCCGAAGAGAAATATTAGTCACCTCACGGACATATTTAAACAACTAGGTCTTAAATCTTCAAATGGGAGAAATGACTTATCTTTTCATGACAATGATACAGATAAACATGTTAAAACAATTTCCAATACGCTTTTAGTTAAATATGAGACGACCACTAAATCCCTATATACGACTGTAAGCAGTCAGGAGGATACCAAACAACAGAAAATTATAAACTCAATAAAAGAATCGGAAAACATTACAAGGAAAATATTACAAAAACTCGATGAAAACACAAATATTTTGCAATTATTTTTGCAAAACTTGATGGATCAAAAGAATCAAAAGGTGGAGGAGATAACTCCAGCATTTGTTAATTCAAAAAATGTAACGAATGACACTCCTAAAAACCTAGTTACTGAACAAGTCGTTCAGCCCTTTATAGAACAATTGCATACCAATTATACAAATGCTATACCATTTATTTATGCATTTCAACATCCACTATCAGAACATCAAAATAAACCATCAATGGCGGTAGCTAACGTTGTTTATCATGGTCATATACATACGAATAAATTAAGTAATCAGGGGAAAGGTAATAATTTTGTAAAGAGTGTTACAAATCATTTAAAAACAGAAAGTGAAACCCTTAATAACCACAGGGGTAACAATGGCAATGTAACAAGGTTTTTCATTGATGATCTTGAAAATGACTTTAAACTTGTATCAAACGTTAATGATCACATCGCTGTTAAAAAAAACACTACGAAAGTTTGACTTTACAGTTTGTAAATAAAAAGTAATAAATAAAATACCGTACAATTTTAATAATTTTATTTATATACACTTTTCAAATTCTGTAAATTATTTTAAAACGTCACGTGAAACTTCGACCACATAAATTTGCATAAAATTTCCACTAATTGTACATTGGGCTTTTACAGTATCACTACTACATGTTAAAGCTGTTATTGAGGAAATAATAAAACGAAATACAAACTATTGGGGAACATTTATTTGTGAGATCAACATCATTTTCTAGTTTTAATATCGGATTTTTTTCCCTGTGTGTAATAAGATAAAGTAATTATAAAGTATTAATTTTTCTTTAATCCTATGTTATAAATATATCTTAAAACACGAAAAGACTTCCAAGAGTTGATAGAAAAATAGAAGATAGTTATACCTGCCCTCGCTTCACTTTGTAAAATAATGTACTTAATTTTAAATCTAGTCCAGGCCAGTTCCTTTTTAACACAAACGTTATTATTATGTTCTAAAATAAAGATTTCGGGGACTATTATATAGGCATTAATGTCTATAACTTTTTTAGGAATTTAGTTAAGAGATATATACAGTTGAAAACGCTCGTAAATAACGCTTTCTTTCGTCCCATTCCGCAAATATACCAGGAAACATACTTTTTATTTTCCGAGGACATATGTAGCCCACGTCACCTATAAGATTCCATTTTTCAAATTGATGAGAAAAATGCTTACGTATTTTTTAAGTTTACCCATTACAAACAAACAGACAAACGTTCATCAAGATATATATATAATATTAACGTAGGTTAACATTTGGCTCATACCATTGGCAAAAATTCTATTCCCTTCTTTCCAGTCAAATATGTATGTTATAGACACTTACTTACCTTACTATTATTACTATTACTATTATGGTAATAAAATGACTATCAAAACTGTTAATAAAAGTTTTTTTTGCCTTTTTTACCATATTTACTCAAAATCTGTGTTTACCTGTCAGGTAAATGTTTATTCTTGGGTTAGATGTGTTTGGTCAATATATTCGGAGACTACATATACTTGCATTTTTCCGAAAAATTAAACGATAGATTCTTTAGCCCAAAAACACCTTGCCTTTTTAACTATCGGCGTGGTTTTCTGGAACTCGATTGGTATTTACAGTCAATATTTTGCACATTTTTAGAAAAACAATACAGTCGAACGGCCACAAAAAAGCAAAATTGAAAAAAACTCAGAAGTAATATTTGAAACATTGCTACCACATTACAACATTAATAATTTCACATTTTACACAGACGACAATCAATTTAATACCTACATGGTTTACTATGATCACTATACTCGTTGAAATATTTAGGATACTACATGTTGTACAATTATTATAAGCTTTCACATTTATTTTTATATAACTTTAAGATTTTATCATTAAGAAGGATTGAGCACGAATTTTTGGCCTAACAATAAAACTTCTTGTATTATAAAATCAGGAAGTGGAAGAGAGTTCACAGAACATATAATATTTCTGCTGGACGAGCCTGCATCAAAATTAACTCTCCGGCATGAAATGGTCATTGTTGGGTATCATAGTATTTCACATACTGTAATAGATACTTTAATTAATATTTATATCTGGAAATGATTTAGGGTCCACTTTAGGCTCCACTTTCAGTTTGATGTCGTTAAGCAAGTCCATAATGCCAAGACGAAACTGCATATTTTGTCTTAAATTTAACGACATGACCTCTGGAAGCAAAGACAGTAGAAACTTTTTGCTAGCCTCAGCTGTTTGATCTATCGTGAGTGATTTGGATAGTAAACTATCATCTCCTGGTCGAGACATAGGAAGATATAAAAAATTGTCATTGATCGGAGGTGGCCCTTTACTCTCTTTCAAAAGTTTCATAATTTCAGGATTTTTTTTCACTATTTCTGTGTTAGAATTCTCGTTCTCAGTTATTGGAGTAATGACTGCAGTTTCCCAAAGACCAAAGCTGTTATTGTCAGGTTCACGTTTCACTTCTGTATGTGGATCAGGATTATCATTCTTAATATCTACAAGAGCAGGTGCAACTGCAGAGTTGCCACGTTCAGGCGATACTTCTTTCGTTTCATCAAGATCTTCTACGATGTACAGTTCACCGCCTTCGGAATCCGATGAATTGTCGACAGTAACTTCTTGTTTACTAATATCTTTAAACTCTTTAATTCGCGGTACACGCCTTTTTTGCACGGAATCATCCAAAAAGGTTAGAAGGTGGTGGTATCTTCTTTGGCGCTTCTTAGGGGGGCTATTAACTGGCTTTCTAACTTCCTCCGTGTAATATTTGCGAATGTTTGCCCACTTTTTAGCTAATCCTTCCACTGGAAATAAAGAAAAGGTGATTTATGACATATTTCCATTTGGAAGCAGCTTGTATGAACTTACCGAAAGTTCTTTTGCATTTAGATACACAAATTAAATTCAACGTTTAGTGACTTGTGCTTCGATCAAAGACTTCGCTACGGACATGAAAACAAGATCCTCGTTACAAACATTAAGTTACTAAACAATGTAATTATATTTGGATTAAGAACTAAGCTTCAGTACATAATGACAATTATTCCCAAATGACTACCTATGTTAATGATCATCGCTAGCATTAAGCACGAATCTAATCAAAGTAAAGGTTAATTATATCCAAAATTTGGCAGAGTTAGAAAGAAACTAAAAAATCGCAAAGGCATTTTATTGCGTCACTGTAACTGTAACTATATGTAACTGCTTGCGCATACAACAAATATTTTAAATACAATAAACTACCTACATAATACAATGAAAACCGAACTTTAGATTCGTTTTCGGTTCAGTCCAATTTTGGTTAAGCCGCTTCTTAGACTACCAATCACAAACGCGCAGGCACACAATAAAACATTTAAATAAAGAATAAATCTAGTAGTCATTACTATGGGATTATTTGCATTTTTCTGAAATTCTTTTCGCATACAAAAATCCAGCATATTCATTATAGGTATTACAGTACACGTCATCACGATACAACAAAACAACGAGTCGATCGTCATCGATCAACATTGATTAATCCCACATACACTTCAATAAAACAAACTTAACGAAAACACAAAGACATATGTACCGTTAAATCATATAAGCAACTCGCCTTTTTTCTGCCGGTCTTCAGGCGTAAGACTATCCCAATTGGAGTAAAAAATCTTCGCGATGTCCTCCCACGCCTGCCGCTTCGTTTCCCTGTTACGGACACATTTTAAATTGTAACTTTTGGAATTCACATTCCATATACAGTCTCTTTTTTTCACCTCTAATATAAATTTTTCCATATCAAAATCATCTACTGGTGTTAATTTTTTGATGTACGTTGTGTAAATGTATTTGGAGTTCATGGTTCTATCGGGTGCTCTTGCCGGTTCAGAGCTCGCGAGGCTGGTATCGACAGCTTGCAACGGAATAAGGATGGGCGATGGAACACCTCGGCAGTCCTACGTCATTACAAAGATGAGGTATATGTGACGGAAGGTTAAATACGTCATCATTATTGCAACTCACAACTATCCCACAATTGGGCTCGGGTCTTAACTCATAATATGAGCTAGTTGTGGACAGACCTTAGTACAAATACAAATTGGTGAACTTTCCACTTTTGAGAACTCTTATGGATAATTCTCAGAAGTGCATGTTACTTCACGATAATAATAATTCATGAATATCGTGAATGTAATCTTGTGACTTCCATCAAGTGAGCTCGATGATGAAATAAAATATTTTGACTTTGTCTTTCATGTTTTCCTTCACCGAAACAAATAATAATCAACTAACTATTAATACGCACAAAACTTTGAAAATTAGAGGTGATGATTGAACCCAGGACTTCCCGTTTGACAGACCAACGTTATAACCACTAGGCTATCACTGCATCCATAGATGCTGATGCAGATGAGTACAGTAGACTAAGGAACTCCTGAAGCAGAAGAATCACGCGACTGTCCTATAGAATTTAACAATAGTGTATATTTCATCAGATAAGATCATTCATGTCAGAAATTGCACAAGACTGCAATTGACCATAAAGGACTAATCTATAAATGAGAAAGTTTGTGAAATTGGATAGAAGAACATCCATCATGTTTGTTACTCCCTCACGCAAAAGCAACAAAACCGATCTGGATGAAATTTGGCACAGAGACAGATGAATAAATAATGTACTCTTTCGCCGTTTCTTCCCTTTATTATGGCACCTTTCCGAAACGGTGTAGATTCCAAAAAATGTCGTTCATAAGTGTATTGAACCTACATGAAATAAACAATTTGATTTTGACTTTGACCTAAATACAATCTCTACCAATCCACATTGGACAACACAGTTTCGAGAGGAGACCCAAAAATAGGAGAAAAACAGGCTTCTGGCTTTAAAGGTCGATTAGGTATACCTTCTGGGTTAGTTTATCTATGACAATATGCAATTTCGCGCATGTGCAGTACTGCATCACAGAATCTCTGTAGAATCGTAAATCAAATATGGCAGCCATTAAAATGTAGCTTATTTATTTAATTATCGTACACTGAAAGAAAACCTGAAATGAGAAAATTAGTACAAAGTGAGCTTATCTCTCACAAAAACCTTATCTGGAAAGAACTTATGGAATGAAAGAGACAGAATTATTAAGTCAAGAATATAAAATTATTACAATATGAAATTTATATCTATTTATATATATTAATGTATTAAGTTCTATTATTGTTATCACCTGCCGCACATTTTCACCATCAACCTGGGTCGACTGGCAGTGAATGCCCCTGAGCATTAAGTCCGCCCTTTGTTAGCCTTACAAGGCTTTTGACAAATTAAACAATATAGATGTTATATCCATTTTTGATTCCAAGGACGAAGATAAGGCCACTAGTCCTCTTGAAAATCGAACGTTCTTGCTTCGTACACTCATATGAAATC
>DWJZ01006739.1:0-12738 GCA_018249125.1 Asbolis capucinus
TGAGCAGGAATGTTTGTTCTGTGTGTCTGGGTGTGTAATAGAAATATCTATTTAAGTATGTATTTAAAATTATATATAATGTATGTTTATCAGTTGTCTGATCACCATAGTACAAGTTTAGTTTGGGGTCAGATGGCCGTGTGTGAGTTGTTCAAACATATTTATTATTATTATTATTTATTGTATCTATCCTTAGTGATAGAACTTTAGCAAGGTCATTGGTGAAGTTAGGCCATATTTGTATACCTTAGGATGCATTGTATTTTACTTAAAAAAATCGTGTTGGATAAGGACTGACGCACAACTTATCAGTAGAGTTAGAAACATCAGTATTGTAGGCAGGTATATGTTTTCTGGTGCCTATAGTTTCTACTAAGTATTCCTTTACTGGAACATCTTCCAAATTCCTTAGTGCAAACGAAAGTTCGGAAAAACATTATTGCCCGGGCACCCCGTAGTAATCCTATACAATTATGATTGATCTAGAGTTAACAAAGGACTTAAATTATCTAGCTTAGCGTAGCATTTAGCATTTCTTTGAATTTTGATTAGTCCGGGGAAAGACATTTTCACGGTGAAGTCTTTAAGTGGTTCCCTACAAACAATGAAGCCATTGTGTTAGCAGAGATTTTACCGCCGATTCTTGGATAAAGGTTAGAATTAGAATCTTTTAGCATACTGTAATTTTATCACAAAAATGCGGTACGAGCGAGACACCCGTTCACAGAATAGCGCACCATAGGAAGGTAGCTTCAGAACCATTTTACATATGATTTTAAACTTTCATTATCATGGACAGTAAACATTTTTAAAACTTATTAACGGGTTACTCACGATTATTATTACTTATATCGATATTTCGACCCAGTTGCATGAGTCATGATCACGGCAAGACTGCCGTGACGGGGAAAAATTCTTGACAGCTGACACTTGACAGACACTAATGACAAATGAGCCTGTCAATTAGTTTATAGCCTTAGCTTTAGTTTTAGCCTTATTCGTTTATTTCGAGATATGGTTATAAATAACAATAATCCCGAGTAACCCGTTTCAAACTTTGAAAATATATATATATATATATATATATATTTGTAATTTGTCATAGGTGTTGCTTCTTTTTGGTTTTTAATTTCAGATTCTGTAATAAAACAGAATATCAAATAGTAAGAACATCGTGACGATCACCGTGACGTCACCCACAGGCAGGTATTTTAACGCCTAGTGTGTCGTTTTCCTTAGATTGCAGCAAGATGCGGGAGGTTCAGGCACGCTCAGACTTCGATCTTTGATCATGTCGCACTTTGTACTGCATTGGATCAAATGGACGGAGAATTCAATAAAAAATTAAAACGCACTACATACGTACCTGAGCACATTGTCACTGTAGGTAGGTAGGACATCTTTATACCAATCCCCGCCGTCACGCAACATCGCGTGACAACTTAATATATTTACAGCTCTCAGCAATATAATTACTATGATACGTTTCTTCCTTTGTGTCCTCTAGTTTATGATATTTGATTGGAATATTATTATCGCTAGTGTTGCCAGGACGTGGGTTGTAGTTTTCGGGACAAATATTTTAGAGTACTTGAATTTTGTTACAAAACAGATTAGTTACGAAAACAAAAATTAACACAATACACATTATAGCAAATCCCGCATGGCATGAATAAAATACAAACTAAGTAAGCTACTATCACTACTATCTTATTTACCGCTACTTTCATTCATTTTAATTATATTTTATTATATTAGAACGTGGTCGCTATATGTATAGTTTCTAAATATTTCCAAACAAAACATATATTCCAGTTACCATATAGTTGTATATTGTATTTCAATAAACTTTTTCGATTACAGAATAATATAGCAGTAAATCGATACCTAAACATATAAACTGCGATTTACCAATATAATAAAACTACCTTAGAAATAATATCGCAACACAGCATTCTATTAATATTATATCGCTATGTTTAAGATCCATTCCATTAACATTTATTCATCCTTTATTTTATTCATCTTTTCTGTTCTTCCCTCAAAATAAGGGAAAAGAATTTCCTTCCAAAAGAATCTTTAAAAGTGCGCTGTCGCCCTCACAGAACGATGACTAACATCCTTAAAGTGAGATCCTTGTTGGAAAATATCATTAATTTGCATAAAAACTAACGACAGCCTCAACAAAATTATTAAAAATTACACATAAATAAATTTGCGTAAGTTTCCTACAAGGAAACAACTTATTTAATTATTTACTTATTTTTTCAATTAAATGATTATTAACAGATACTGTATATAGACTTTGAATATTTTCATAGAAAAACCCATACGATGAGAAATATTAATTTACCATCGCAGTAATTTTAACGTACATCAGTATTAGCTAGTATTCTAGCATCATCGGCCATGGAAATTCCCCGCGGAAATATCTCATCTAATCTCTACTGCATATTCACCTGTTACTGAGTTCTCCGCAGTGTTGAGAACTACGCTATCTACTTCATAACTACGTGACTGTTACTGACTTATACATGGGCCGTAGAAAAACACTTTTATTGGTACCTTATGTGTATGGGAGTGTTTAAAAAGTAAACCCGCAACCGATTTATATTGGAATTAAAGTTTGTATCCTCAGCTTGTTTAATAACATAATAAATCATATTAAATATCTTTGGACAATTCACACACGGCCATTTGACCCCAAACAAAGCGTTAACTTGTACCATGGTGATCAGACACATACATATATATTTCTAAATACATGAATATATACATATTTACATCCAAACATACAAAACAAACATCCTGCTCATCACAGAAAAATTTAACCTGGCTGGGAATCAAACCCACAACCCTCGATGTAGCAGTCAGGTTCACTAACCACTACACCAACCGGCCATGTTAAATGGAATATTAAAATTATAAAAAACTAGATACATGGTCATTATATTAATTAATATAAATAAAACATTAAATATTTTCCTAGTAAAATGAAATAATACATTCTTGCACTGTCTGATAATATACATTTCATTAATATGGTTGTCACAATAAATTGTACTGCATTAATATTACCTACTCCAGTTGGAAGACCACTTCTTACGTGATTACATCGGGTTCCGATAGTTATCAATACTGTAGCTGGCCTTACGAAACCAAACATAAATGTGATTGAACTTGTGTCTTATATAAATAGGACTTGACATAGTGCTTTTTAATGCTTATTCCTATCTACTATTTAGTATATTCTATCTGTCGACAACCCTACACAGTTTCCAGCAATTTGACAGGAGGAAAATAATAGTTTGTATTCTAATGAAGGACTACATTATAATAACTTGTAATATTTAATGGGGCAGCGCTGTAACAGCTAACAATGATACATTTCAACATCTAACAGCCTGTTGTGTACTAAGTAGTTAACTTTTAACGTTAAAATTGATCAATTTTGCGATGTTTGTATATAATTATTATTATAATAAGTGAGGATCTCAAGAACAATCATCTACAGTTATTACTTTAGAGATCGCCACCTCAAGAGGAACTTTACACCATATACATACATTATACCTTTTATATAATAATATTGACAGCTTTCTTCCTTTAGGCTTAGACTACTTGAAATGGCGAGGACGTTTTCATTACCAAAAGGTTCACTTTTCTTACATTTGATAAGTTAATGCTTGATTTAAATCCCACTTGATGGTACCTGTCGATACAGTCTTAGATGGTAAAGCGCATTAACTCAGAAACCAATGCTGATAAGGTCTATTTCCCAAAAGCAGCCTTTGCATTTAACTTGCCTAAATTTACAGCTACCGCCATCTACTGCCAGTTTAGAGTACTAAACCAAAGGAGCAATACTCACGAGTAAACGTAGGGGCCGAGCTCGTCGAGCACCGGCTTGGAGCCGTTGTTGAGGAACTCGTCCGCGTTGGTCACGTTGTACACGTACACCCGCACGAACGGCCTGACCGGCGGCCGCGCCCACCACTCGAACGTCATCGAGCCGGGGCGGAGCACCAGCTCCTGGGGAACACATACCCAGCTCCAGTTACAATTCTTAAGATGACTAAAAGTCCAGCTTGGGCGGGATTGTCCTGCTGTCCTCAGTGGAAGCAAAGATGCCCCGCTTTTGCAAACAAACCTATATAGCAGGCAATGCGTTAGTTTGTCAAGTTCAATAAAAAACTTATCTAGAATCAAAATCTTTAATATGAAACCCCTTTGGCCACGTCTCAATAACAGCCAATACACTGCACCAATGCTGGTTCGTGGAGTTAGTTGCCAAGTTCCGGATTTCCCGATGCCCGAAAATCCGAAGGTTTTAAAATATCTAATAAACTCTATGTATGTACAGTAACTTTTATACATCACACTATATATCTCTAACCCACAAATAATTAATAATTAATTCTATATGTATTGTCAACAACAACAACCTTCAATTCCGCTCATCCGGAGTGTGTCAGTGGTCACTGCCCCGGCACTGGCAGTCGCAGTTATTCGGCAAGCCCCAGTTAGACTTTGATGTCTAAGAGTGGCGGTGGATGGTCGCCACAGTTACTTTTTGTGTCGTGAAGCGTGCCAAGGTCGCCTTGACTGATCTCAAATCACATTTAACTCGCGATCGTCGCGATGTTTCGCTGAAAACCCACCGACTGCTACCGAACAATATAATTGTCATTGTGTCTGGGAGCTCATTTGGTGTACCATCACTTTGTAATAATATTGGTTTGCATCTACTCATTACTAATAACTATGGTTAAAATAAATGACTACTACTTTTTGTATTTTTAATGCCGGGAAATACATTTCTTAACCCGGGCACATGTATCCTGGACAAATATATCTTGAGGTCGGAAAATAAGAAGCGAAAGCAAATATGGAAACGACCAACAGGCGACATCTAGACATCCATATTAATAAAAATTAATACAACAACGATATCTGCTGGTTCTTATTGTAACTAAGTCGTATAACATTCGGTACTGTAGTCTCAACTAATAGGTGTGCGATTTGAACGATGAGTCATTCGGCGGCTGACTCGAGCTAGAGGAAGGCAGCCATAGCGTATTGAGTTCACTAACTAGGCGGACTTCACTACAAAAACTGTACTGGCAATAATATTAATAACAACCGATGAATATCTATCAGCATGCAGAGGGGAGGTTTCTATCACCTTGGAGTCAGTAAGAAAATTGGTAGGTACTCACGATATTTTTATACCTACCGATAAGTCGACCTAGTTACCGTCCATCATGAAGTCTTGATGTCAGCATGAAACATGCAAAAACAAATCGTGAGTACCTACCTGTTAACATTTAAAATGTTTATACGTCCACAACTTACATGGTCTATGAACAGCCGCACCCACGTGCCGAAGAATATAGCGCATATGATCCCCGCGAGCAGCAGCACCACAGCAGACGCCAGGACGAACCCTGGAACAACAATGATAACATTAAGACACAAGGCACATTGCGCTCTGACGTCAGCAAGTGTCACCAAGCTGATCCAGCCGAGGCACATCTGAAACTTTATAAGTTCAGAGATTGAAAACTTGAGAAACGAAAATAAGCAGAATTTTTTATTGCGAGAGTCGTTCATGTGGAACCCTAGGGGACATGGGTGTACGTTGATGAAAAGAAAATGGGGATCCACAAGTTGTAAACTGTACGAAAATTAACCTGATTTCGATAGTCAGGAATAAAATTATCAATCTGATGTTCTGATGACAACAAAATGCCATATGTTGACAGGCCGATTGGTCTAGTGGTTAGTGAACCTGACTGCTACACCGAAGGTCGTGGCTTCGATTTCCACCCAAGTCAAACTTTTCTGTGATGAGCAGGAATGTTTGTATTGTGTGTCTGGGTGTAAATATGTATATATTTAAAAATATATATGGTGTCTGATCACCATAGTACAAGCTGACTCTTAGTTTGGGGTCAAGTGTCCGTGTGTGAGTTATCCAAAGATATTTACACGTTTCAGTGATTTGACAAAGAAAATTGTGATATGGAGACTACAAATTAATATTGAACCTTTGATTTATATTTTTTGCTTGGTATTTGACAAATGTTGGGGTTCTATTGTATTTATACAATTGATAAAAAACAATCCACCATTTGTTCTGGGGTTTTTCAAAATCCGACCAATAATTTCAGTTTAAACATAGGACACATATTATATATTCAACGTGTATGTAACAGATATATGAGTCATATTTCATGTTAAGTCCTGATACCCACGTACCACCTTGCAACTAATTTTCCATTCGTGACTAGATAAAATCTGGCGAACAGAGTCGTGTCGAAGCAATAGTGAAGGATGAAGTTACGTCATGTCAAACTGACGCGTCACACCGTGTCAACAATCAAATGTTTAATAAACACTAATGACCGCAATAATTCAAACATTACCGCGATCATTATTATTCATTACTGAATTAAATCCGTCGTTCGAATGCTGAAGCACTATATCATAAACAGGCACTAATATAAACTGAGCCGAATCTATTCAAACAATACCTATGTACCGTCAATGATGCAGAAGACAAACTGCCGCGCTCAGTTATTTAACGATTGCTTATATCGCTTGTTAGTACAGAATTCGAAGTAAGGCGCGGTTTAAGAAATTATTAAGACTTTAAACGGTAGAAAGAATAGTTTGATGTTTCTAATTATTCACGGTGAATATTTTTCTAATTGTTAATAATAAATGAATACACACATTATATTATCGTGCCGCTACACAATAATTCTGCAATAAAATATTTTTATACGCCCATGATCAGAGAATAACGTTTCATCTGTCAAATAAACATCTGCACTGCTGGAAATCGAACACGGGACTTCATGCTTCGCAGGCAGGATACTAAACTTCTAACTCTAAAATTGCAACTCGATTCTCTAATTTAAAAACCACAGCAACACAAATTCGAATTGGCCAACTTTTCCCAAAACAAATTATACTCAAAATTACCTATTATTTTATAGTATTGTTCTGCGCAAACAATAATGATCTAATGTATATAATTATATAATTTGGCAGTTACAAGACTTCATTGTGTTGCCAAGGCAATACCGTTGAACAGAACAATGGGTGAGTCGATCGAGACACGACAGAGAAGACTCAGTTGGTGGTTCAACAGAAACAGTGGCCCTTCTCAATTTCTCACACTAATATATTAATGAAGACGGAAAAATGAAAGGAATAATATGAGACTACCTTTCCATACATTACTCTTATTCCAGAGTAGCAGCAGTGGCCTGTACCCCATTATGTGTGTTCGTTCTTGATTTACAGCTTAACTCCTAATCTAATTGCGTAAAAACTGTCTCAATTTATAGCTTACACTTGCTGGGCTTATAGGTATATTAAAACTTGAATATCTGGAGTAAGTGTTTTGAACAGTGAGGTATCAGCCAATGTATAGGGAACATATTTTTGAATGTGATGATTAATTATATTTGATGTAATTATTAATACTATATATTCTACTAATATTATAATGCGAAAGTTGGTGACGATGGATGTAATGTATATGCATAAATTCATCGTAGTCTATTTTAACTGTGCAATTTATTTGCCTACCATACTTTTTCATGATTACCAGGGCCAACTGGTAGTGAATGCCAAAAGGCATTAAGTTTGCCCTTGTAACCTTTATAGGGTCTAAATAAATAAAAATAAACAAATACGTATCTGGATGTGAGTTTCATACTCTATCACGAAAAACTACTTGACGGATTTGGATGAAACTTTACAAACATATAGGTTATACGTCAAAATTACATAAAGGCTACGATTTTTATATAATTTTGGTCATAATACAACGGTACATGTCAATTAAGTAGGAAAAATACCTGTCCTCTGAGAGTTATCTTGGCGTACGCTGCTTAAACCATTGGAGTTACACAAAGATGATGTACCGTAGGAGTGTTTGTCTTGAATAATTCTAAATAAAAGTCCGCGACAGCATATTATAATACCTTTTACGTGGAAGCCACTATCACCAAAACTGTGAAGCATACATTTAATTTATTTGGTTATTTTGCAATGTACATTTTAGTATATTTAACAAATCAATACATTTGTCGATTTACGTGTTTAATGTTAATAAACTTTGTCTTTCACACTTAGTTATTTTGCCGAATAGATTAAATGTTATCACGCTATAAGTTAAGAATGTACGGTTAGTTTAACGTCTATCTAATTCGATTCTTGAAGAGCCCATTGGAACAATGCTGTTACCATTAGATTCCAACATTATGTCTGATGAACATAAGCTAAATAAAATATTAAAATAAAAAATTAAAAAAAAAACATTAAAGAACAAAAAAAATAGCAAAAGAAGCGGAAGTTATTGACACTACACCATAGTGATGCAGGTACTATAGTTTTATAGAGGACATCAATATCTACAAATAAGTCCGAGGTACCGTATGTCTGTTACATTATAAAAATACACCATGAGTAATAAAAAATACTTATTTTTGATAACTCCTTCCACGTTATATATCGATATATCGTGATAAATCGATATGATTCCTCGGAAGCGAAGCGAGAGCAGCAACCAAATTATTTATATCACGACTTACATGACCACGCAGGATATCGTGTGAACATGACTCTATAGAAGTTTCCAGTACACAAGCACGTCAAGCATTGCCTTATAAGCGTGCAAATTGTCAGAATAAAGTAAACACTGTTAAATTGATTGTTCCCCATAGATACCCTACCGTGTACAGTACGTGCCGTATGGATAGGTTTACAGACAACACACGTGCTACAATGCGCAACTACACTTGTAATAATAACATAGCTCGTAGGTATAACATTACAGAGGATAGGATTTAGCTTGAGATTATTTCTACGTCGCTAGAGCCCGTAAGTAAGCCGATTTCAGTTCAGCGTACAAGCAGTCTTCTACAGGATACACTTTGAGAGTGTGCACAGGAATTGCAAGATTTGATTCTCCCATCCACATTCCACTATCGAACAAACTGATGCACGGCGGGTATCCACCCCTTCGTCGTAACATCTCGCCTGTACGCACGACGCGCTTTGCCTAGTCTTTTATTACACGTACCACGAAGGATTGGAACAAGTTGCCGCGTCGGAGTTCCCCTTCGATTACAATGAAAATGTCTTCAAGTTAAATCTTAAAGTGAATAGGCTTCTACTAAGGTAGTGCGCTTTAACGTCGAAGACTTCATCGTCATTACCATCAGGTGGGATCGTGTCAGACGCCAACTTATCTAAGGAAAAAAAAATTAAAACTGACGTCTAGACAAACTGCAAAATTCAGCCCTTAATCGTAATCGTTCATAGACCAGTTCGATCATAAATACGAGTCCTTCTGAGTATAAGTTAAGCCTACTACAGGATGAAATCCTCATAACTAACGAGGCCCAGAACATACTCCACCTCGCTGCTTCAATATGAATGGGACGAGAAACGTGGTTGCAATACATAAAATGGATAAAATTGTACCAAATCTCACCATTACGGGCTACTTCTTACAAGCTTTTATTTCACTTGCAGTGTGTTAGTATTGATATGTCAGTTAATTCATTTGATACAGGTCAATTCTTGCAACCTTAGTTAAACCCACTCCCGTTTATAATACGGAGCGGAAATTTTGCATAAAATTTTCATACTGATGTCAATGCATTTTTATAACAAGCATGAGCAGATATGACGTTCAGGATTCGCTCCAGACAAAGGAACTTCTCAACGGTTAACTATACAATGAAATTTTGTGTATCGCTGTGAATTATTAAACTATAATTAAAGCTTGTGTTTTTAAATATATTTAATAAACGTTGTTCGTAATAACATTTATATTTACATAAGTAACACAAGATAAAATTAAATGATTAAAAGTGAATTTAAAACTGTTTTTCAACAGAAATACCCGATTCAACCGCCAGTGTCCACCCACCGCGCATATTTTGTTTTGAGGATCGAGTCGTGTTTGCAAAACACTGCCGGTCACGTATGTTTCTTTTCGAAGAAGCGCCGTAAGTGTTAATGTAATTTGAATGGATGTTATGACCTTCTCGCTAAACATTGTTGTTTCGGCTGCATCAAGTTTGTCAGTGAGCTGTGAGGAAGGATTTCAAACAAATCTTTCTCACGGCAACATATTGAAACGTTCCAGAAACTGCAATCATTGGGCTCTACCATTGATGGCTCATTAGGTACTGAGGAGGACTAGAACTTATTCCACTACGCTGCTCCAGTGTGTATTTGTGAAGGAGTTAATGTCCTACCCAAGTGTCGGAAGGTTCTAAATCGTCCAAAGGCAAAAAAAATAGTTAAACGAATGCTATCAAACCAATCACAACCGGGAACGACGACTTTGCGTACCCTTCGAAGCACGGAAGCGCTCATGATTTTTTTACTACTAGCGGTCACCCATTCTCCTACCGACCGCACCTGCTGTTTCTTAACTTTTCAATCCCTTTCAATCCAAACAAGCCGCCGGGCTATGAATCCTTTACTGCAATAATTATTGTTAGCTGTTCAAACTTTTTATTGATATATGTAGGCTTTATCGCAATGTCAATCTTCTTGGTCGGTCGTTTGGCAACTAGCTAAGCAACGATTCTTTTAATTTAATATGTCTCCCACAGTCACCATACTTCGTTATAAGATTAACGTTACGTTCCATTCACTAATGTAACCATCGTAGACATATTTTTGGTGACCGTTACATGTTCGTTTGCCGCCATCTTGCGACCATTTTCCTTCCATCCGCTCTCACGCAATACCTACATTTGCAAACTCCGCTGTAATTGTCTGCGGGATGATGTAACATTTAAAATGTCATCTCGAGAATTATGTCAGCATACAGCGAACATAATGCATTAATGACGCACCATTAGGAGAAATTATGTAGAAAATCATTTTATATTATATTCGTACATTTATTTATAAATTGAATAGACCCCTTAGTTGCCCAAAGAGACTCATACCAATATGTATGAATATGTGAGGTGGTTGAAAATAAACTGAAAGTTTCGCCATGCTGCCAATTTACTAGGAATTACTAACTACAAACTATATATATACCATGGGTTATATATGAATAGAAGATTTTATATATTTTAGCATTGACGCCACAAGGCTGTCTGGAAGATTTGTTTCGGGTTAAGGTCACCGTTTGCACGTTTATGAGTGACAAAATATAATTTACGGTGTGCAGTTAGTATCAGCAGAGGGAGCTATTTAACTTTGAAAATAAAAACGAGGAATCTTTTAGTACTTCTACCATATGTATATGCAGGAATTTATTTGCCGCACTCAGAGTCTTTAATAGTGGCTTAAATCAATTCATAATAGAGAATCTGTAACTTAAATAACCATTGAGTACTAAGGGCGGTGTCAATTTGCATAATTTGCATAAATCGTTGCGTAGAAACCTGCAGAGCCCTAAATACTATACCGAAACCTTTTTCTGTAACGAATCACGACTTCCCAATTGGTCGGTACAGACAACCTTCTTCGACTGGGTACAGACGGGTGTTGCGCTAGCTACATTGGCACAGGAGCTGCGGCTTGAGCCATTACCTTCTGACTGGGAAATGACCTGGCAATTACATTAACATTGCACTACTTTATTTAACTTTGTACCTGCCGGCCACATCGCTTCTGTCATCTATACAAAATTGTCAAGTTTATATGGAACAAAATCCAGATCGAGTTTGCACTGAGTATTATTATACGCTGTTATGTTATTCATAGGTTTAATTACCCGTATGTTAGGAATTTCCTGCTGTCTTTTTTTTGAACACTTCATTTGGAGTGAAGTTTAGTTTTTCAGGTAAATCAGGCATTTGTAGGCATGCGAAATGTTTATTCACAAGTTAATATATTTTGTGATAGATGAATCACATTGCTATTGCCGTGACTCTGTGTCACTGGCGACAGGTTTAATCAATACTGTAAAACAAGATCTGTTAAAATATTTAATAACACAAGCTTTAATTATAGATCCCTAATAGAAAGAAATACAAAAAAAAATATAACTGTATTGTTAACCGCTCAAACGTTCCCTTGTCTGGAGCCAATCCTGAACGTAGTATCTAGTCATGTTGATCCTAAAAATACATTGTCATAAGGACGGAAGGTTTATGCAAAATTTCAGCTCCGTGGTGTAAGAGGAAGTGGTCCTAATTAAGCTTGTAAGATGTGACCCGTAACAAAAAAATATACTAATATACAAAAATACACTGCAAGTTAAATAAAAGCTTTATAATAAAAGCTGTGTGTTATAAAGGGCAAGCCAAGGTTTCGCCAGCCCCGCCAGCGAGGTCTTGAAACGCCTTCCTCGAAGGAGGAGAAAGAAGAAAGTTCTACAACACCAACATCTAACATGGAGGTGGTTTAACTTTTAAAAACTGATCTGTTTATACTTATGTATGTAGATCAAATCTGATATATTTTGGTTACATTACTATCATTAATACATATTGTGGGTTACACGAAGGTTTTTAAATAACAAAACAATACAACGAGTTAACCTTAAACCGCTTTTTATTCATCTCTGTTGGTGACGTGCGTGACGCGCTTTTTAATCGTCCGTAATTCACTATGTTAGTTTTAATTATGTATCATTTCAGTACTCGTAACGCCATCTATTATAATATTTATCAAACCAATAAATGGTGGAGACCGAGTAACAGAAGGTAGTGTAATAATTATTTATTAATAATCCACCTT
>DWJZ01006740.1:0-12737 GCA_018249125.1 Asbolis capucinus
ATCAGACAACTGATAAACATACATATATACTTTTAAATACATACTTAAATAGATATTTCTATTACACACCCAGACCCGCAGAACAAACATTCCTGTTCATCACAGAAAAGGTGGGAATCGAACCCACGACCTCCGGTGTAGTAGTCAGGTACACTAACCACTAGACCAACCGGCCTGTCAAAGCCTTAATACAAAGAAACACATCAAAATTCATTACTGTATTGTTAACCGTTGAGGAGTTCCCTTGTTTGGAGCCACTTCTGAACGTAGTATCAGGTCGTGTTTATCATAAGAATTAATTGTCATCAAGAATTTAATTCGTAATTTCAGCTCCGTAGTGTAAAAAGAAGTAGACCTCATTAAGCTTGTAACATTTGACCGAACACTTAACACACTAATAATTTAATAAATATATTTGGACAACTCACACACGGCCATCTGAACTCAAACTAAGCGTAAGCTTGTACTATGGTGATCAGATAACTGATAAACATACATTTATATTTTTAAATGCATTCTTAAATAGATACATATTTCTATTACACACCCAGACACACAGAACAAACATTCCTGCTCATCACAGAAAAGTATGACCTGGTTGGGAATCGAACCCACGACCTCCGGTGTAGTAGTCAGGTTCACTAACCACTAGACCAATCGGCCTGTCGGCAATTTAACACAGTAATATACAAATATATACTGCAAGTTAAATAAAAATCCGACTTCAAATGGTTCCGACAAGTACCTAATACAATTAAACCGTCATTGTCAACGATGTCCCGACCAGTTAAATACGTATTATTAAGATACACACACATACCCCGGTACTTCTCCTAAAGTGCCGGGCACTTTTTGAAGCTTTCTCCTTCACGACAAAACTACTATTAAACTACCGCTACATCCTACTAATATTTTAAATGGCAATGTTTGTTCAGATGGATGCATGTTTGTTACTACTTTTCGCAAAAACTGTAGAACCGATCTGGATGAAATTTTGCACAGAGATAGATTGTAGTCTAGAAATTTATATAGGCTATTTTTATCAATGTATGCAAAATGTACTTTGTGGGTGAATCCGCAAGGGAAACTCGTCAATGATAAAAAACTAGTCGAATTTTGTATAGAAATTTTTATTTTGTGTTTCTATCCATTCGTGACCAATCGAAAACGTATTTATTTACGCAATTTGTACACTTGAAAGCAAAAAAAAGATAACACCCGTTTTAGAAAATAAAGTAAACACATAGTTTTACAATATTGGGTAGGTGAAAAATGTTATTGAATTGTTATACTTGTAAGTTCGGGTTTATTTTACACTAGCATCCGCCCGTGCCTTCGCTTGTATTATATATTAAGAATGATTATTCCATATGTTACTACAGACTATGAAATGTCTGTTCTAAATTTCATCACATCGTGAGAAAACCTACTCTTGAGAGTTCTTCATAAAGTTCTCGAAAGTGTGTTAAATCTACCAAGCATACGGTTAATACTTATTTATTTATATTTTTAAAAGTCATGAGTTTAATATTTTTCTAAAATATTAAAGTTCAATTATTAATAACGTCCTAGAGCAATAATCCAGATGTTTAATCGTAGGCACGATCGTATCGTAAGGTAAGTTTGACATGATGGCCTCTTAAAGGGGATCAAAAACCGAAGCCCCAATGTATGAAAGTACCATTATGTACATGGGCGGACATAGCTGCTGACCCATAAGGTGCTAAAAGGTTGCGGTGGAGAGACAGTGAGATGTTTTTTACTTCTGTTTATATGCCAAGAGGTCCCCCAGGACGGCAAGTTAGATATGTTCTAGATTTTGGTATTTTTTGGAAAGTATAAGTAAATACCTGGATTCCATTGGGACACCTGCACGCCGCACTGCACTTACTGGTTTGTCTGAACAAGTCTATTCGTTCACCTGTGCGTGAGCTGGCACCATAACCGCTTAACCCTAGTATAATCAGTGCTGTCGATAACTACTTGATAGGATCCTGTGGCGTGGTTAATGGGCGGAACATTGTAGATACCTGTTCCGTTTAAAGATTAATTGCATGCCTAACAGAAATTATGAACATATTGAATCACAATACTTCTACCTAACCTAACCAATACCTCTCCCTGAGACCTTTTGAAGCTCTACTTAATGCAAAAAATTTCTTGTCTAGTAAATAAATAAACGTAATAATAGTCTAGTTGTTTAAACGTTTCTCTCTAGATCTTTTCTGGGCTCAAATCCTACGGCGCGAACTTCTAAAGTTCTCAAGAGTGTGTGAAGTCCACCGATCTGTACTTGGGCGGCGTCGTGGACCTGTAGCCCTAATTATTAGGGATTTAAAACAAGATAGGTTTTTTGTTTCATCCATGCCACATGTATTTTTTTATAAGCATGATCTGACTAAGCTCAGGATTGGCTCCAAACAAAGGAACTCCTCAACGGTTAACAATTCAGTTATGATTTTTTGTTTCTACGTATTAATTAAACAAGCTTCAATTCAATTATAGAGCCCTATGAAAATTTTGGGAAGTTTGTTAGGATGAATGTTTATTATACTTTAAGACAAAAACTACTGAAGGAAATTGAAACTATACCACGCGGGTGAAGTTGCGAGCGAGCCCTAGTATTTTGATAAATATTATTTTTATCATTAAATTTATACCCAAAGTTGTCTGTAAATGTCATTGAAAGTTATACCAAAGTTACCACTTTATGTATTTTGTTCTTTGTCTCAAACAACGCTAGTTCCTTTGAGGATTGTGTTTACGATTGCGCGTCTCAGAGTACATTGTAAAATGCGACGAATTTACTGTCGAATATCTTTCGGAAAAATGTCTCTTACGTCGTCTTTTGTTCATTCCTCAGAACGTTGCTTTGTGAGAGTCTGGTTTGATATTCAAATATTTTATTATTGGTCGGTTTATTTTTGTAAAGTTGTGAATAAGGTAGCTAATTGTTAAATTTTTGTCGAATCATTTTTCTCTTGCTGAATAATTTCTTGTAATAAATACTAGAAATAAATGACAGAAATCTGTAGTTCAATTATTTATACATTAAACAGGTAAACGAGCGATTCGATCACGTGTTGCTCAAGACGTGAATAAGAAAAGGAGAAAGAAAGAAATAGAGTTTTCTATTGTACAAACTATATGCTATATCTATATGATATTGTTTCAATGAATAAATATAAAGAAATAGGCATGCTTACTCTTTTCAATAAATAAATATCAACCAGTTGGCTTAGTGGTTAGTGAACTTGACACCTATATCAAAGATCGTGGGATCGATTCCCATGCAGGTCAAACTTTTCTGGCAGCAGGTCAAACTTTGACGAGCAGGAATGTTTGTTCTGTGCGTCTGGGTGTAGAAATATCTATTTAAGTATGTATTTAAAAATATATATGTATGTCTCTCAGTTGTCAGATCACCGTAGGACAAGCAAACGCTTAGTTTGGGCTCAGATGGCTGGGTGTGAGTTGTCCAAAGATATCCTTTCGAATACTAAATTGCGTTAGATTCCGTCAACTTATTGTGTATTTAGATAAGAAATTTTACTTCTTATACAATTACTCGGAAAAGCAAAACTCTACGACTAAATTAGAATATCTTATAAGCAAGGTGTGTCCAGTTCCTGGGGTACGTTACTCAATTATCTTCGCCGAAATAAGCCGATCACTCACTGAAGATCCTCACGCTAAGCAAACAGGGGTGTGAGCGCACTTACATGGCCCAAACATGACTGGATGTGACAACAATTTTGATTTTAAATACACTTAAGATTTTGACTGTAATTTTATATAATCTATTAAAAACTTCAAATGATAAATGAAAACATCATGGCCGTAATCGAAGTCAATTAAATACATAGAGACATTAAATATCCAATCTGCGGTTGAATAGCAATAGCGGATGTGTGCGCTAAATGCATGTGACAAACACGTAGTATGTGATATATTTTATTAATAAATTTAATGTATTTCCAATGCATTATTAGATAAAATATTAACTCTGCACACTTTTGGAGAGCGTGCGGAGGAACTAAACAACTAAATTCCCTCTACCCCCTTCTGCCATCAAATGATTCATCGCACTTCAGGTAGCCGTCCTATTACTATACCCTCGTTAATATACCCTCGTTTCCACTCATGTAATACTAGGCTACGATTAGAACTACATCGCCGTTTACCATCAGGCGTGACTGTAGACAAGCATTTACTTATAATATACTATCACAAAATCCTCTATATTAACTTTAATGCTAAATTTCATTTTCTTTCGACCGCGTAATCTCTATAAATAAGGGAACAAATTTTTGGCTTTACGTATTAATATAGATTATTAGGAATTACTCAAAAACAGCTAGTCAGATGTCATTCGAATTTAACCATTTAAATTAATGATCTCATATCATATATCAAGCACCAGCTTGAATGAGAAATTAGATCTATGATATGAGGTACCAGGTTTTAAAATATATAGTTGAATTGAGACGGTATATCTTAACAAAAATCAATAAATAAACGACCAAGATCTGTACTTAAGAGTGTCTTAAGTAATCATTGACAATTCTGAGTGCGACAGTAAATATTAAAAATATAATCAGTAGTCAATCCTAGAACGCCTAATGTCTGATAGAGAAAACCTGTTCTAGTTAATTTTATATCATTGTACTTGAGGAAGGTAGCTGTTTAATTTAGCCATTGATTGCTCATTGTTGGGGCCCTGCCAGCCCCGCCATTATAACGCATTGGGGTGCACTCGGAAGGGTGTTTGTTTACACAGCCTGTTTGATTTGAGGGTGCATTAGTTAAGATATCGAACTTGAATTTAATTATGACCGTAACTGTGTATTTTCGGTATTATATTGTTGTTTATTTTAAGATTTGTGTACTTATAAAATATATTTTGTCATGTACTTGGTTACTTATTATAAATGGAAAAGTACGTGTCAGGCTAAACATGTCAACTTGAAGTAGATTTTTTTCCCGTTATTGGGTTGGAAAACGTCATATGGCACGCGTGTATATTGATCATTATATACTCGACTTTTTTTGTAGTTGCCGCTCGAAAGACGGACTTTTGAACTGACTTTCTGTCCTTGTGTGTAATGACGTTGTACACTCGTCTCATAACTCTCCTTTATTCTTTCACTTCTTTCTTCCGGCTCAGATAAATTATGTATTTCCATACCAAATGACAGGTCTTCAGTACGACAAAGGCTGTATTTTAAATTGACAACGGACAAAGTGTGACAGGGAGAAAATATATGCATTTCGAATTTAATGAAAACCTAAATAAGGCTGATGCAATACCTCTGTGATTCCTTTGGTGTTAAGTACTACCAAAATCCATATGACAAGATGACCATGGCGACGACAGCCTACATGCTCATTAGACGTATATTAATATTAATACTCTAAGTGATATGACGTCTTGAATAGAGTTGAAGTTCAAAATAGAGGGAATACTATTTGAGCTGTTTAGAACTTTGAAATGGAACACTGAAATACAATTTTCAACTCAAATCATTAACTAGTTCAGAGCATATTACAAGTTTCGTAGCCTTTCACGAAATATGGATTGTACAGGTTATATAATTCCCAATTAGAAATGTTGATATGTTGTGTGTCTATGTTGTGATATTTATAATGAAGACTACAAAATAAGCTGAGGTATTTGTAAATTGTTTTTTTTATTATGTGAAAAGCAGGTAAACAAGCAGACGGGTTACTTGATGGTAAGTGGTCACAGGCGGCCAGGGATATTAATAATCCAGGTGTTACTAACGCGTTGCCTACCCGGAAGGTAGTAATAGACCCGCCTACGCGGAGAAGAGAAATAAGGGAAGCTGTACAATGCTACAGCAATCGGAATTAATAACAGAAACTGACCCCAGATATACAACATACCACTTCAGGACAGAAGAAGAACGGGGAGGTGGATGACTGAAGGCTGGGGCGAAAAAGAGAACTGGCTCTCAAGCCAAATGTTTTGTAATTACTTTGATAATTGTATCGAATTTGCACCGAGTATAGTTTATGTTACCAAAATATCCTATCAAATTACTAACATATGTATATGTACGTATTATGTGGATAATAGTATCCCATTACAACACCCTCTGTGGTCCGAATATCACGAGCATGTATTCGTAGGCATCAACAAGAGATTTTGTGTAAATACTGCGTTCATTGCAGGATGGTAGCGGCCCGTGAAATTATGTAGGCGCTGCATTATGCGCTCCTGGTACTATTGATAAGAGACTGTGGTTTTAAATTTACACTACTATTTTATAAATAGGAAAGTTAAACATTTTAATGCAAACGGGTACTCACGATCTGTTTATTATTTTACCAATATTTGCCTTGAACTTGCCGTGAATATGACTCATGTAACTGGGTCAAAATATCGGTAAAATAATAAACAGATCGTGAGTACCTGTTTGCATTAAAATGTTTAGTGTCTGTGACGATATTAGACTAAGAAGATATAATAGGAAAGTTTTTATGTATATTGTAACGAGTAAACTCAGATGATAGTACAAAATCCAAATTCAAAATAAGAATATTACACTATGCTTGGGCACGAGTTTAACTAGTAGTAGTAAGTGCCATCTGTAACTGTGAGTTGAAAAAAAAGAACTTAGGAGTTCCTTGCCGCTTCTTCTTCCAAGATCATTTGTTGAAGCGATGGCGTATTTTGACTTTCGAAAAGTGTATGCTTAAACCAACTTTGAATAAAATTTTATTTTATTTCATTATTTCATCAACGTGAGGAAGTCAGCAGTGAAGTGCGGGAGTCGGACATGCATTATGTATACACTTTTAAATATAATTATATGCATATTTTTTTACATACAGATATAGATCAAACATTCCTGTTCATTACAAAAAGTTCTAGGTTGAGATCAAACCCACGACCTCCAGTTTAGTACTCAGATTAACTATCCACTAAACCAACACGCTAGTCAAACATTGACTGAACACAGCAATCAAATATTATTATTAGCCGTTCTGATTCAAGCGCGCAGAAAAGTACAGAGAATCAAACGCCAAACAGACAAACCCTTTGGACACAGAAATAAATATTTGGGGCTTATTGATGCTTCAACCGGCCCACTATCTACCAAGCTGTTCTAATACGATTGTCTACATTGCGGTACGGCGCAACTTGGCGTTTCTTATGATCCTTCCAGCGACGACACATAATGTTATTTGCACCAATACCCTTAACATTTGCGACTTTCATATAATAAAAGTTTGCCTACAGGTAGTCTAGACTAGACTGTGTTAATTTTATCATGAAAATGTATTTATTCATATTTAGTTATTAATTATTTTAAACCAGGCATCTTGGCCCATTCATACCCTACAGACTTATAATATGTATGTTATCTGTATGTCTTATTTGTATAAGCAAAAGTATATCTTATTGATTTTAAAGTAAAAAAACTGTTAAAAAAATTCAAAAGACAATCGCTTTTAACTTGTACCATGTTTGTCGCATTATAGCGACCGTAGGGAGATCAGTATGTTAAACCAGGTTTAGCGACTTCGGGGTGTCGAATTATTTCACAGGGAAACATTACGGACACCCTCTGTTCTCCTGTTTCCGTTAAATTAGTTTTTTTTGTAATTATCAAGTAATTTCAAGTCATATTGCTTAATCGTAGTACTGTAATAGAGGTAGATGAGTGCCATCTAGCGGAAAACATTTTAATTAAATCCATTAGGTACGTGTCGGGTCATCTCATGAACGTTATATAACTGCTTTTCAAGTTAACAATTTTTATTTATACCGACCTTACTAATATAAAACTGAGAAAGTAACTCTGAAACACTTTCATACCTAAAGTACTGAACTGATTCGAATGAAAATTTATATAAAGATAGACTAAATCTTGCAAAATAATAGAGACTACTTTATTAACGGATGAAAGTCAAGTCAAAGGTCATTGTTGAAGTTTCTCTGAGACAATTTGAATGTTTATATATTTGCAGGCTTGGGTTTCTCCATGTTCACTAAACTTAGCACACAGATATTTCATATCCAGGAAATAAACATAGGATAGACTTTATCCTAGTTGTAGGTTCTCCTGGAATGATTTGAACACTTCTACTTCTTTGGGTTTCCTGTAGCGCTAAATATGTAATGGTTTAAAATGAAACTTAGCACACAAATATATTATAGTGTGGGATGACACTGCAAGTTTCTACTGATATAGATGGGCGAAGCCGTGGGCAAAAACTAGTATGTTCATAAAAATTACATGGTATATTGATAGAAAATAGCCTGTGCTATCCCAGATTATAATAATCTATCCCTGTGCCAAATTTTATTCAGATTTGTCTCGGAGTTTTACTACATATAAACGTTTAAATTATCCCAGGAAAATTTACAACCGGGATAAAATCTTTTCTATATTTATTTCCTGGCTATGGTCTATCTGTGTGCTAAGTTTCATCTTAATCAGTTCAATGGTGTGCACGTGAAAGAAAGACAAATTTAACGCTAGCACAAACTAGTGATAATAGTACGGATAACATATGTAGTTAAGGCTGTATATCATAAGAAGTTTCAATATCCGTGGTATAGAATTTCACGTAGTGTTTGAATGTTATATCAATATTGTGTTTCACTTCAGTTTCAGAGCAACAAATCCATACTATAACAGAGGTTTCAGATATCCGGGATACTTCTGAGTTTACAACAAACTGGACTCGCTTCGCTTCTAGAAACAATTTCTGCAAAAAAGTAGTTATTGTCACTGTAAAAGAAGTGGTATCGCGGAATTAATTTTAGTTATTTACGTCATCTATAAAAATGTGCATCGCTTTCCATAGTTTCTGCAGCGTACGAGATATAAGGTTTTTTAGTATTTTTTTCACACGTTGGATTCCACTACGTTTTCATACGGACCCTTAACGTTTTTTAAACATTTTATAGCCTATGTTCATCAGGGATAATGTAGGATTCTAATGTTATGCTTATAATGATATTTATTTTTTATAAACTTTTACAGAAATTGTCATCCCCTATTTCAAGTCCTTCAAGACTCGCAAAATATAGTATTGTATGTTTTTCCTTAACTTCTATTCTACCTCAGTACCAAGTTTTATCAAAATTGGTTTAGTCGTTTAGGCGTGAAGAGGTAACATACATACAGAATTACTTTCGCAGATATGATATCGGCAAGGTGGTTAAAAATACCCTTTATTTTATTTTGTTAAGGTACCAAGGACTTCATCTTTTATTTTTAATTTTCAAAATGAACTGATTCTATAATAAAATAATCGTTAACTAAAAAATTTACACTTACAATTTCGTTAATTGAATGTAAATAAAATTTGCTCAAAGTTCTCAACTTGAGAAGAATCTTAACGTTACATTTTAGTTCTAAACTGACGTTCTTGTTAATAAGATTTTCAAAGTTAGGTCCATACTTCACTTAATATTTAGCAGTACGATAAAAACTTAGTATTATTTGTTCATTAAACGTAAAACTTTTATGTGATCTTGTATTTATCTGATACTTTTGTACGGAGTATAGCATAAAAGGAGTGTTTAAATAAATAAATACATTGCGTCTTCGGTCCGTGCTTTCACCCATGTAAATAAAATGTAATTTAAATAAAATTTAATACATTTCAATAACTATGTATTTCTCTACACTGCCAAATGTTATTCATATATTTTATCTTTTTGTGAAAGTAACCAGCATCCATTCATTTATCCATTCGTAAAAAAGCTTCTCATTTATTTTATTAGTAGACGTCTCATGCAGATTTGTAGCAGATGACAATCACGTCAAAGCACTGGTGAGAACACGCCGTGCACACTGGCTAATGGTGGCAAATCGAGTCAAACTTAAACATATACAACAGAACCGTTGTTGATAAAATTAAACAGGAGATTAGGAAAGTAGTTATTACAATATTTGATACAGCCCGTGATTGTTAGGTCATTAGAACAATAAAGCATCAAATAGATATAAAGGATTGGCTTAAACGAATGCTGTTCGCACAATGGCAGAAGACAAAACATTAATCAATCGACGATTCCCATTAGGTATATTTAATAGGAACAGCATACAGCGCACGACAAAGATTGTTACACGACCTCCAAAACTTTAAGCGACTATGACCTTTCATGCGTGATGTTATGAGCTACAATTCCTTGCATAGTATGAATCATAGGACGATAACTTGGGGTTCGTTACAGTCAACGCGCAGGGGACTTGAATGACAAATGGCGGTGATCGTTTATCTTCTTAACTGTCAACAAAGCTACTCAGCACACGTGGAGAGGCCTCGTCAAACTTACTAAATACAAACGTTACTGCCAATCAGATATAGCCCGTATTGCTAAAGCATAAGAGTCAAATCAACTGTCGCTGATTCAAATCATAGTACCAGGAGCGTATGAACTGCAGATGGTATTTCGTGCGTTAATAGATGTATGGAATTGAGGGGTCGCGTGGAACTGGTTACAGAAGTTGCCGGGTTGCCATGACAACGCAACGGCGTCGGTCAACCATTCGCTAATCGCGTAATCAATCAAACGTTTGATTTCGTTCGATTGCTCCCAATCGCAACTGCTCACTCACACAGATCAGTTTGACGTTTGAAGATGTATCGATTCTAAGCTAAGCTTCTAAACTTTATAAAGGGTGGTTTTGTTAGACCTAGGGAAGTGACGTAGGATTTGTTTGGACAGAATTTTATTAAAAGTTTGTGTGTTTTGAATATTGTATGCGAAATATTTTTATGTTTCTTCGACGAAACTGATCAAATTTACATCTAAAATTCACAATTTTCGGGATATTCAGCACGCTTTCAGGCTGTAAGGGCCTTTTCCCACGTACGACTCTTGCGACATAATGTCGCAAGTAGTGAATGTAACTTACTGCAGATCGTCGAAACTTTACATACTTTTGCCCACCGGTCCGTCAATATTGCCGTGCGATATTTTGTCAATCGCATATGTAGAATAATCCTTAAAATACCTATTTAATGCAATGTCATATAAATTATTTTCATATTAATTCTTTTTAGATTTAACAACATGATTAAATTAAAAAAATATTTATCTTCCAATTACATTAATTGGCAACATATACATATAATAAATCTAAAACAGATCTGGGCGTCTGTGCTTAAACCCATTAATAGGTCACTACTGAATACGGGTCTCTCATTGTACTGAGGAGGCCTAGAACATAACCCAACACGTAACCGATAGTTTGTACTATGGTGATCAGATAAGTGATAAACATACATACATATATATTTTTAAATACTTACTGATATAGATATTTACACCCAGACACACAAAACAAACATTCCTACTCATCACAGAAAAAATTGACCTGGTTGGGAATCGAACCCACGACCTTTAGTGTAGCAGTCAGATTCACTAACCACTAACGGTCTGTCATTTCGAATGTGTACGCTATTTAGGTACGTGTTACATACAATAAAGTCTTCTGAAATGGCATCTTTGGTACGTGAGAAGGAAGATACTAAGAATAACTTAAATGTTTCAATGGATATGGTATTTGTAATAAGGCATTTAATTAAATATACTTAAGTTAAGCATTTTTGCTTAGCGTAAAAGTTTAAATGGTAGGCTCTTGATCGGAAAGTACTGGGTTCAAATAATGCGTCACGCGCTTCGAATTGTAAAGTTATGTGTGCATCAGAAGTTGATTATTGACAGGCCGGTTGGTCTACTGGTTAGTGTACCTGACTACTATACCGGAGGTCGTGGGTTCGATTCCCACCCATGTCAAACTTTTCTGTGATGAACAGGAATGTTTGTTCTGTGTGTCTGAATGTGTATTAGAAATATCTATATAAGTATGTTTTTAAAGTATATATGTATGTTTATCAGTTGTCTGATCACCATAGCACAAGCTGACGCTTAGTTTGAGGTCATATGCCCGTGTATGAGATGTCCAAAGATATTTATTTATTATCACTTGCTACGATGAAGTAAAACATCGTGAGGAAACCTCAAGACAACTACTGGATTCGTGAATTCGCGTATAAAGTTCTCAAATGGTATATGAGGTCCACCAATCCGCACTTAGCCAGCCTAGTGGACTGCGGCCTTAATTCTTATGACGGAGACTCGAACCCCAGCAGTGGGATTATAGGTTGCAATAATGATGGCAAAATATTTAGAGCTGTATTCTCTAACCAATATTTTTATTGCGAAAATACTTTTTATTGAAATGGTCGAAAACCTCTCCGCCCTAGCCCTCTTTACATGCACTTCTTTGACAATCCACTGTCAATAGCATATCTCGTACATGATTACAGAGGTTATATATATATATATATATATATCTACGTTAATAAAGAACTTGCATTCCGTATTTCAGCCCCCTTTAGCCATTTTTTGATAAAAATTAAGGTATAAAGTGAGTGAGTGAGTTACTATACTCATTTTAACCTGTTATCCCACGGGAACGCAGTTTTATAGGATAATAAGTATCCTCTAACCATTGCCGTTACGTAAGCTACAAACTTGCTGTATTTCATCTAAATTGGTTCAGTGATTTCAGAGTTACCACACTAATTTTAACATACTATCCTGCGGGAACAAAGCGATTTTCTGGTGTAAAACCTATCTTATATCCATTCTCGGGTCTTAAATTTCAAATATGCCAAGTTTCATCTAAATCTGTCCAGTGGTTTTTGTGTGTAGCTCGACCAGACAGACAAACAATAAATCC